>VYZU01022274.1:0-24508 GCA_013401355.1 Ceyx cyanopectus | reverse complement strand
TTCCCGCCTCTCCAAAGTGTTGTCAGCACTCCTCGTCCCTTCCCTCCGCTTTTCAGGAGACCTCCTTTTCTGCCCATTCACCACCACCCGCTCTGGCTGCCTCTCATGCCTCTTCTCCGGTGACCTCTCTGTCCTCCTGCCTGGCACGTGGTCGTTGGTTTTAGAAGTCCCATTCCAAGTGTGGTGTTCATTGGGATGTCTGCTAAACTCTCTGCTGCCTTTTAGGTCTCTAACGTAAGTCCGCTTGTCCCCATGTAGTGATGATTTGTGAAGGTCTGGTGGATAACTGGACTCCGATGATGGGTGCTGCCGTCGGTCGGATGGCATGGGTTTCATTTCCGATACATTTTGTGAACCTGTGGCGGGACTGTTCCTGTCACTGCTGGGGTCTGAAAGAAAATAACAGCAAAGCGTTTGGTACCGAAGCCTTCCGCGGCGCTGCGACACCACTTAGCACTCTTCAGACTTCATTAGTGACAAAAACAAACAACTGTTAAAGCAGTCAGTGAAGGCTAACCGAAGCTTTTGTTAATTTAACTGTGAACAACGAGAGTTACAGGTTAGTACTGGTGTTGCTCTGTTCGTTAGCTGTGTTTTGGTCCAAGCTGATATCATCTTTATGCTCTTCTGTTCATGGGGCATTTTACATTTTTCCCCAATCCAATTCAGAATATTTCGTTACACTACTTTCTTTCCAGTGGAATAAAAAAAAATAAATAATTGTAGTTTAGGTTTGTTGGCTGTTTTTGGACGGTTTCCAATAACATTAGAGGGCCTTTAGGAAATTATTTTTTTTCTTTTAAGTCTTTTGAAGAACTGCCTTCCAGGTGTGGTAGGCCTTGTTTCAAATAGCAGAAAATGTAGAGAAATTAGAATTGATTATTACTTTTTCACCTTGTAAAATAACATTTTGAAGGTGTAAGAATAAGACTGTAATCATGCGGTTTCCATTTCATTTAAGACATTACTTAATCTCACTTAGTTCTACCATGTTACAAAAAGTACTAGGGTAGATTTTGGTTTTGCCACAATGATTCGAACAACGATGACAGAAGTTATGATTTTTTCATATCAAAGCAATGGAAAGATATTGTAATATGTAGGATGGCTTTGATTAAAACCTAATCTCCAGTTTGATATTTTTAATGTAGTATTTCAGGTAAAATAGAGCTGAGCTACCTCTGCAGAAGAAAAAAATTAACCCCCAAAGCAAAAGCCAGCCCTGTACTGTAGCTGAGCTACAATTACTCACGTCATTTATAATGAATGTTTATGAATGATTCATTATAGACACGTCAAACATTAAAGTAGCTGCACTGACTTAATGCGAGCATTGTTTTTATTTGCTTATTGTTTTCTTTTTTAAAGTAACTTCTGCACGGCAGCTTGGCTGGCATCAGCAGCTTGGCTGGCATCAGCTACACTTCCTGCAGGCTTCCTGCTCCTCATACCGAGACATCCACCGAGACATGGACTGTCCTGATGGCAATGACTGAAAACCCCCACAAACACTTGTGGGGGCAGATTCTTGTTTCTGGTTTTCTCCTGTTTTCCTTCCCTCCCCCAAGCCAAACATGCTACGTGCTCCTTCTTGCTGCCATCACGCAAAATGTCTCCCAGTTGAGGGCATTTCCATTCCTTAGCTTGGGAGGGTTGGTGTGAGCACGGGCCCATGACTTTTCTGATTTCCAGGTGAAACCCATGTTGTGACTCACGTGTGTGCATTTTTGCTTATGAGCTTTTTCAGGCAGGAGCTGGGGGCTGCACCGCTTTTCCGTAGCTGTAAGCACATGGCTTGTGGCAACCTGGCTATTGCATAAGGTACAAGCGAGGTTTAAACGTGTCCTGTGGTGTACTTAAAGAGTTCAAGGGACGCAGGGTGCTCAGAATGAATTGCTGTACATAGAAAATATAGCGAAGCGGAAAGCAATGTGAGGGAATTAGGCCACAGCACAAACACCTAATATTGATTTAGCTACAAACCGTAGTTTGATTATGGCCCATAAGGTAGAAGCAAGACTCCCCGAGCTTGTCATTTCTCATACATGCAGCGATATTAGGAGGTATCATCGCTGAGGAAGGAAGAGCCCAGCACCAAGAAAAGTAAGAGAAAGAGAAAGAGAAAAGTAGAAAATTTAGATTGCCTATAATAAAGATGAAAGAAAGAAAAATCTTCATAATTTATCTTAGAATAAAGAAAGTTTATTTTTCCAGTCAGATTGTCTAGGCTTCACCCAAATATAAGGCTGCAAAGACAGCAGTTGTTATTATCGTGACATAGAGAGACATCTAAGAGGTGATTCAATAACCCAGACAACGAAAGCATCCATTCTAAAAGACAGCTGGAACAGCGACACAGAATGTCATAGAAAAAACATTAACAATCAAACAACAACGAAAAATAAAGTCCACCAGAGACCACAACATTAAAAATAAGTACAAAACTCATTACAAAAATATACAGCCTCATAGAGAAGCACGTTCCAATCGAGTCAGAAAAATATTGGAACTTAACATTATTAGAGGAACCATTTGCGACTGCAGCGAACAGAACGGAGAGAGGAAAGAGTCCCAAACATTACAAGGATATTCTTTACAGTAGTGCAACCCCTGTATATTAAATCCTTGCTTGGAGAATGAATGTTTAGTGGTTTAGCATTAGCCAAAAGAAAATTGGTGGTGGATTTCCATCCTCAGTGCAACAGACATATGCTTTGAGAAGTGAAGCACTTAATTTACAGGGTATTTATGCAGTCTAGCATATGATACAGTACTGTACATCCAAAGGAGTATAGGAAAAGACAAAAGTAGAAAGAAAATTACAGAATTTCAGTGCCATCATTGAACCTTCTGGTGTGCTATTTATGTTACAGAAGTGTAAACTCACAACTTCCCTTCCATATTGTTAAACACTTCCATTTTTTGTTGGTTATACTCTAAATTGGTCATTTTAAGTTAAATAATGAACAGAGTGAGCAGAAACTCTCAAATGTGGTACAGTACATTAAAAAAAAATCTAGTTCATTAATTGTGCAGAAGGGTTTTGTTACTGGTTTCAGGACATAGGGTGAATGATAAACACAGAACTGACTCACACAGAAATAACCCAAGTACGGGGAGAAAAGTGTAAAGGACATCCCTTCAATCATCAGTTTCTATAGAAACCTCAAAGACCTTTGGTTGGGAGTAGCCCTCCATCGAGGGCACAATATTTGACAATTATCTCAAATAAATAAGACATAATTATAATATTAAATAGTGAGCTAAGCCACCCAGTAATCCAACCTCTAGGGGAAGAAAAGGAAATCTAATGCAATTCTTAGTAAGAAACTAGGACTGAGTGTTTCCTACAAGACAGGCATGAGAGCACCTTTTCCACCTCCTCACCTTTTCAGACCTTAGAAATTAACTAGTTTAAACCAGCAGACAGTTTAAGGGGGAAGAAAAGGGCTCAGGAGGCCAAATCAATATATTTTTGCAGTAAAGCTTCTTTTTCTTCTACTTTCTTCTTAAATAACTTTATAAATATTTACATAAATATTAAGGGAAGGCAAAAATCTCATAAGCCATCTTGGCTTTCATGTCTATAAATACAGACAGGAACTAAGAGAAAAACCTAACAAAAAAAAAAATTACTGCTTCAGAATAGTAACTCAGGATCCCAGTTTTTGCATTGATTAGAAGTAGAAACCTATTTGAAACAACAATTCAGCCGCTGAGAAACAGTTTGGCACAGTTCAATGACATTCCTTGTTTGGCTGGACAAGATAATAAGGGGTTTGTTTTGTTTTGTTTTGTTTTCCTCTCTGATCACCAAAAACACTGCTATGATGATCTTGCCTTACACTGTGCCCCAAGTCCATGGAAGCAAGCAAAGGATGAAATGTGTAGAAAATTCAGCACAAGCGAGGCAATTAACCATATGTTGCAAAGGTTGGTAAGACACTGGTGAGAAAGGAACATAAAAAAGAATTCCCGCTTCAGATCTTGAGACAAATCATTCATGAAGTGATGCCAGGGAAGAAAGGAATGTTTTCATAGTTTGACCCACCATATTCTGGGACAGAGCCATCTCCACGTTTCAGAAACAGGCGGACCCTGCGGCCACCGTTTTTAATCAGTTCGATGGCCCGAGCGTGCTTCATGTTTTTGGTAGTTTCTCCATTGATCTCCAAGATTTCATCACCAATCTGTCAAGGTAATAAAAGTCTAACATTAGAAACAAGCTCCCATGAGGGTGACCACCAGCACACTGCAAGATGTCAGCCACAGGTGGAAGAACAACTGCACCAGGGGAAGCTAAATACACCCAACTCCTTCCAGTGACAGTCCAGAAAAACCAGTGTGTAGGGGCCTGGGAGACATGAAGATGACAAGGAAAGCTTGAGGTACCAAAATATTTTATTGCTGTTCTGTGAAAAAACATTGCATTAGTGTACTGCTCAGGAGCTAGACCTGTGTTACAACTGGTGTTACTCTATTTTGATTATTGGTAAATTCTTTGGTCAAAGTGGTTGCTTTTTAGTCTGTTGTAACTGGGAGGTTCAAATAGCTTTTTCAGGTCTGTTTCTCACTTGGATATAGATACCTACTATGAAACAGCAAAGCTGCTCTTGTAAATACAATCATTTATCAGGGTAAGAAAACGGGGAAAGCTTGTCAAAGCATGGACTTCCACAGAGCAGCACTGGCTTATTTTCATCAGCAAAAATTCTGGACCTATAAATCTACCTTTAGCAAAAGAATGTTGAAAATGCCCTTTGCATGATATATCTGCAGAAGAAAAAGATATGTGTGGTAAAGTTATAATGCATTCTTCAACAGAGGAACAAGGAGTACATAAAATCTGGCATTTTAATGTTTCTGTAGGCATTTCATAACATATTTCCTTGTTATACTGTTTATAATTTAGCTGATATGTGAAGCTAATAGTTAATACATTATAATTTTGTAGCTCATGGGTCAATACACATGGTTCTCTCCCCACTAGCAGAGGAGACAGGGGAGACATCCCAGTTCTCTACTCATTGCTGCAGCTTTAAAAGAGTTGACAAAGACTGTGGCTATTACATTTTCACTCTTTGTGTACCTTTGTTAGGCTTTAGAAGTTAAGATTATTATATTCGAATTTGGAAGCCTGGGTTGGAACAAGGCAGTGACGTCTTCCAACTCACACACACTGCTACAGACTGGATACAAAGAGTGACAGAAGCCACAGAAGTAAATAGGAACTACCTCTCCTTTCAGTTAACATTTAATTTTCCTCTTAGCTGGCACAGCAGAAGGCGTGCCTTTAAGGGAGAGGCAGAGAAGTCAGCTTAATGCAAAGAAACACGCTTTTTAAATCTGTTTGTGCATACCCTCATCTTCCCACATCTCTCAGCTGGACCATCCTCAGCTAGCCGCAGCACATACAGGTCCATATTATACTCCCGGCCACCTCGCAGGCTAAAGCCAAACCCTTTGGCTCCTCTTTCCAGCTCAACAGTGTAAAAATCTTGGTCCTGCTGGAGGGAAGACAACATATGCATAATTGAACAGAAAGTTAAATGCTACTCTACTCTCATTTTGAAATTATTCAACCAGCAAAGATTATTATTTTTGATACTCGTAATTAAAAAGAAAAAAAGAAAATCAGTTGAGTTTTCCCACACAGACAAGGCTTTCCTGCTTCCTCAGATTCCATCATGCAATTTGGAGTTCCAGTAGTGGTCTGCAAAAGGTTGTTTGAATGAATAGGCTTGGCCACATCCCATGCCTTTTTAGGCACCTCTGTTACACAGCATCTCCTGTGTCCAAGGCAGAAAGGTACATTTCTGGAAGGTGGCAGGCCAGGCCAACCTCACCCACAGTGCCAGGCTGTAGTTAAATGTCTAATGGTACCTGGGATGAGTCTATGCCATGATACTGGCTTTTTCTGTTTGTTACCACCTCAGATATTCCTTTGCAAGAAACTTAAAAGCATGTGCATTGTTCTTCACAAATGCTGTGAGTGTACAGATGTTCTGAAGTCCCTAAATGGAAGAGGTTACTTCTGGGATGGCCAATGGCAAGGGAAATTAACAGTGAGATTGAGAACCTCTCTAATATGCCATCTGCAAAAGCCAGAACACTCCAACTATTGCCCCTTACTAAGGTTTTTTCGTTTCTCCTCTGAATTTGTCATTTATACACAACAGTACTTTCTGTGAGGCCCCTCAGAATACGCAATTCAATAAACAGACACATAAATTATTACTGTTATAAAAATGTCAAGATTTTTTTCCTTTTTTTTCCTCCCTTAAAGTCTTGATGAGAATGTGTTGCAAATGTTTCACAGCTGAAATAACAGCAATGCATATTAAGAAACTAATCAGTAAATTCGTCCTTCTTCAGCAAACAGGCTGAGGGGGAACAGCTTCTCAGTAGGAATTTTCAAGGGAAACATTTGAACACAGTCCTCAAGTAGATTGGAAGCAGCAGTCTGTGGTAAACAAAACAATTAGAAAGATACACCTTACCTGTGCTGCTTGAGGTGGTTTGAAATCAAATTGGGATTCCTGCTTTGGTTTGGTGTTGTTCCTGCTGTAACAACAGAAAGAGGGAGAGAGGAAAAATACAGCTCATGGGATGTGACGATGATCAAGATGTCACCGAAGAGAGAACATGTCAACATGCTCTCCTAAAGGAAAACAATCTGACCTGGTCTCCTGTGGTATTTGCTGAGGAGTATGTGTGGTTGTAATTGTAGCAATTTTTTCTGCGTTGGTCAATAAAGTAGCATTGGAGGATTCTGCAAAATAATTTTTTTTTTCATTATGAGGGAATATTGTTGGCTATTCATTGAAAAGACAAGTTTTGCAAAAGCATTTAAATGGAAAGCATCATTCTACTGCTTTAAAGAATATGAGATTGTATCAAATTTCTTAAATACAAAAATTAACAGGACAAAGTCTAAGATAAGTCATAGTATTTATGTACATGAAACTGTATACTCAATTGGAAAATGAAAAGAAAAAACAAACAAAACATGAACATAAATGGGAAATACAGATTAGAAACACCTCTGACCACTAAGACATACTCAGAATAAAGAGCGACTTGTGGAGGAAAGATTGCAGAATGTTTTGTCTGTTGTCTAATGACATGAATTCCAATCATTAAAGTCTCCATATATGGTAAATTGGCTGGATTAATTTTATAGTGGCAATAACTATTCCATGGATTATAAGTTTATGAGTGCTTCCTCTATCAGAAACGGCAATCTTCAGAAGGAATGAGATGTGGCTTGTTATTTAATACCTTGAAAGGTGATATTGAATGTAGCTAAAACTGAAACTAACTGAAATCCATCTTTGAAATACAACCCACTGCTGCCTGAGCATTCAAATCTTCACCAAATGCATCAGCAGCTCTGGGTACCATTTACAACAGGGCTCATCGAGAGAATACAGAGAGCAGGATTAACTTCAAAACTCAATTTATGCCACGGGAAATGGCTCTCAGGCCAACATCAGCCTATGAAAATCCCACATTTGTCTATGCACAGCAGGAGGTGCTTCCAGGTCTTCTCTCCTGATACACAAAACTGCTGTAGATACAACTGTAAAGTGACTATCTAGGTGCCCCTCACAGTATGGCATGGCAAAATGGTCAACTTGTCATTCTGGAGCTTGATCACAGTCTTCAGTAAGACCAGACTTAACCCATAGCTCATTTAAAATTCTGTCTAGAACTGAGGTCATGTCAATGCCATTAGTCAAATATCAGAAGCACTGTTTTGGAGAAAAGACCTGAAACTCAACACACTTTCCAGAAATGTACACTGTATCAATCCTGAACTGAAATTAATACTGAAGAGTTTCAAATTTTGAACTTCTCTGGGAGTCCGCAGTTCCTGAAAACACCTTTCCCTCACATTAATTTCAGAGGAAGAGTCAGTGGAACATTCTTAACCACTCAAAAGGTTGAATAGTTACATTGGTTACATATGGAGAATGATGGGCAGAGTCAACAGGAATTATCAGGTAAAGCCCCTGCAGCAGCAGACACTCACTCCTTGTGTAACAGTTCTGCACAGCGACCTCCCAGCTTTATGCCTATTCCCATACCTTGTTCCCTGACTCAATTTCTCTAGTTTCAATCCCACTTAAAAAAAAAACAAAACCAAACCAAATAAAAAAGCCACTATCAGACAATAGCAACCGAAACTGGATGGAAGCATCTGTCTCCTTGACATAGAATTACAAGGCAATTCTACCCTGCCCTTCCTTGCCTCTTAAAACTCCAGGCATCCATTAATTAATTTCATTGACTACACAGAAATCTGCCTTTGTTACAGAGTCCAGCTGTAGTACCAAAATGTAGAAATGGGTAGGGGTTTGCCTGAATTAAGTCGAGGTGGTGGTCATTGTCTTACTTGGTTCTGGAAATATATTCTATTTCACAGCTTTAACTGTGAAGAAATCTAGCTGAGGTGAAGGTTTTTCCTTTCTGTAGATAGTGCATGTCAAGGGAAACTCAGGAAAAGAGAAAAAGAATAACCATTTAAACAGAAGTGTGTGAGGAGAGCACAGCTCCTTTGCCCGCAGCACTATGCCCAAGTTAACATGCCCAAACTCTCAGCATATGGAGCTGTAATATCTTCCAGACCAGAGCTGGCTCATGTCCAGTGGCTCAGAGAGCAAGAGAGGTTCCAGAGTCCGCCTGCACCTCTCACTTGAGGCATGACTAAAACATACCCTTGTGAGGATATACCGCAAACAGCCAGCTCGTGTGAGAAGATGTTCGTATGTGTGGTTACACTGCTGGATTTTAAGAAATAATTCTGTGTATTTTGTAAAGATGCCTTGATGCTAAAATTGCTCTCCAACATAAGAAGGCCCCAAAACACAGTTAAGTGTTCTGTATTCAGAACAAAACCTCTGAAATCCTTCACAAATATTTGGAGATCAGATGAAGATGGGCTTCAAAGAGAATGCAAGATTCCTACCCTTTAGTAGGTCACACTAAGAATACCAAGTAAAGAAACAACACATCTTTGGTACAGATGTATCTTCACACCACTGTACTGCATCTAACTTTAGCCCACCACATCCCATGAGTCAGGAGTGGTGTATAATTCTGCTAGTTCTTTAGGTACTGGTTGGGGATGTGTGCCAGCCACCATCCAAAACTGGAACAGAAATGAATATAGCAAAAATTATTTCTAGTAGAACTAATAATTGCACATCCTAAATCCTACGTATTTCATTGATTCCTTGACCTGTTCTGCCCTAGAACACTGAGATGACAATTAAATACCTAATCTAAGGTTGTTATTTTTCATCTCTCTGTATCCTTGCATCAGCTGGTAGCGTGTTAAAGCATCACAATTTCATTGCAAATACACTTCTCCAGTGATCTATGGCAACGAGCTGGTGCAAGACCTGTCACAAAGCAAACCCCCTTGGTCTTTTTAATAATGTTAGAATAGATTAGCAGTGTGAGTATATTGTGAGTCTGTGTGATGAGCCTTAGTTTCATGTTTCTCTGAGAAGTATGGCTTCTGATTTATTCCTCCTCCCACTCACTCCCCCTTAAGTATACTGTTAGACCATTTATATTTAACAAAAAAGCATCCAAAAGCCAACAAAAACAAAACAAGTCAACAACATAAAGAAAACAAAAATGAGTCCAATTTCTTAAATCTCATGGGGTTTATAGCAAACATCTCAGTGATTTTGAGAGCGTCTGGTCTTACTGGTTTTGGAAACGAAATGCAGGTAACACTATTCAACGTAGGCAATCTGACTTGAAATTTCAAAGGGACAGTAAGTGAAGCCTGCATTGCTATGAGAGAGAGAGGTATTGACTCTATCCCTAAACTACAGCTTTCCACCTTCTCTAGGAATATGTAATGTCTGTCACAGCTACAAGTTCCCCTTCCAACCTAAGCAATTTAACATGGTATTTTGTACACCTCTTTGCATGAACAAGACCAGCCTATCATTCATGACAGGAGGCTATATTCTTCTTTAAAAAAATCTTAAATAATTCAAAAGTTATTTATTTCTTACGTAATTTTGCCTTTTTAAAAACAAGTTTATTTATTCAAAGATTGAGCTTCCTTGATTTTTATCAGACACCAAAATGCAGGTAATGAACAATTCTTCTCCCAGTTCACCTTTCAAAACTGGTGTGCACAAGCCAGCTCAGACGTTAGCCTGATTCACAGGCATTTTATTATTCATGAACACTCAATTTGCTGGAAGCAGCAAAGGCTCATATACCATTTGACCTAGTAGCTACTAAACACTAGGAAAATAAAGCCTTTATACAAAACAGATCATCGTAAACAGAAATAATTTATAACCACATCATTTCTCATCCTGGCCTATTTTTATCCTATAACTAAACATAGCACAACAATGCTCTGTGGCGTAATCAAATCCACATTTCAGATCAGAAAGTACGAGAGTTAGCAACTACCAAATGCTTCTCAATGAAAATCACATCATGTACCTTCTTCATCCTGCTTTACAGGTACCAGGTTCAATTCAGCCTTACTTTCTCAACATTTCCTTCAATCTTAATCACACTTTCTCTATATTTAACTGGGTACAAATAACATCCTGTGCAACTCTAAGAAATGTTCATTAGTGCTGCATCTGAGCCATCAAATTCTACAGCCATGGATTCATCTTAAAAGGAGAGCAATTTAAAAAGATTTCTGCCTAATGAGTTCTCACTATGAACCCATCTATGGCAGAGCAGGACAATGAAAAACCAAAATACTTGGAATTTAGAATCACGGCAATTTTAGTTCTCCAGCAGATGCTTTGCATACATTTCTGCTCTGATCCTATTTGTTATCACAGCTAGGGATCAATTTAATGAAACTGATGTATAATACAGATCTTCATTTTTATTAAATGGTTCAGTACTCAAAACCAGTAACAAGTGTTAGCATGTTATCAGGGATCTTGCACGTTCCCTCTGATCTAAAACAGTAAGATCCCATCTAGGGTAACTCCTACAACAATCGGCAAGCACACAGCAGCTCCAGAGCCATCACTGTTTAACAAACTCATTTCAAAATGTACTGCACTTGTTCCCAAAGCAACTTACCCAGAATAAAAACAAATCTTCTTTTCAACAGCTTAAAACATGACAAAGTGTTTATCCCTTTCTGTGATCTCTTTACTCTACAGCTTGCTTCTGTATATACAAAGCTTCATGAATCTCACATATTAACAAGTGATTCCCAAATATTCTAAAGCTGCATTATGAACCTAAGAACCAAATCAAAGTGTACTGAGATATGCATCAAATTTACAGATCATCATTTTAAGGACATACACGGAGGAACATGATAGAATGGATATTATTTTTTTCACAGAGAATCAGCACCTCCCTGTTTAAAACCAGAACCCCCATTTGTATGTAAAGAAACAAAAAAAATCAAGCTATAGAAGACTCACAACAACCCTCACCGCTAATTCCCAAAGCGGGAGTAGAAACAGAGTCCTCCATGACTTTGCAGCTCCAAGCGATACAAAAAGCCAACAGGAGGGTCAGATAAGACAGCAGGAAACAAATACTTTACCATCTCCTGGAATGATGCGCAGGGTAACGGTGTTTCCCGCTTCTTTAATGAGGTTGACGATGTCTGAATGCGACTTGTTGGTGATGGAGCAGCCGTTCACGGCCAAGATCCGATCGCCTACTTTCAGCTTGCCGCAGCGGTCAGCGGGGCTCCCTTCAATTATCCGACCTATTTTGTGAGGCATGGCCACACATGCATTGCCCGCTTTTGTATTGGTTTGGGGGTTGTTTTTGGTTTGGTTTTGGTTTGTTTTTTTAAATTGTTTACATACGTGGGAATATGGCAAAGGGGAAAAGGAGAAAAAGGGTTGAAAAGGGAAAGAGAAGGTTAAGGGTTAATTAATTAATGCATCAAGCAAAAGTTATTATAGGATAGCTTTGCTGCCAGTGTTCAAAACATTGGCAATCAACTAGTACGAGGGCAAAATACTTTACCTTTTTTACAAAAAGGTGGCAATCAAAACTCCCCCCACCTTGATTTCTGTTAATAAATTGTGACATTTTTATAGACTACAACTGCACTGAGCAGCCCCATCACAACTCAAATCCTGATTTTATTTTTGAGCAAAAAAAAAAATTGGAAATATTTGTAAAAACCACAACCTTCCTCCTCCAAGATTACACTGGTGTCAGACTTTCTAGTTCTTCTCTGTCAATTGCTATTCAAGCTTCTGCCAATGTTTTGTTCTTTCTCAATTTAGAAAGATAAAATCGTTCTAGGCCTAGGAGGGAGCACGAGTCCCTTTCTACCACGAAGACCTTCTATCAGCGCTGCATGGGGAAGCAACATGAAACAGCTTTCTTCCATCATGAATAAAGGTACTATCAGGGAAGGTACAGGACCACTACAGATGGGCCAAGACTGACAAAGGTAACCTGTTTGGTGCAGGCATCCACCTCAGCCTCTGTTAACCCTTCCCCTTTTATGATCTTAGATGGCATCAGGGTGGGAGAAGAGAAGGAATAAGGACCTCCTCATTTAATACCTCTAAAACTATACACAAAACCACTGAGATATCTGACACAGAGCAAGAGCACTTTAGGATGAATGTGTTTTGGAGACAAAATTCTCCTCCTGTTCCATGCAATTGTTTGTTCCAACAGCACATAGTCATCCATAAAATGCAGAATTGGGACACATGGGATACACTACTTCGCTGTCATAAATCCACTGGGCTTTTGTACAACTTCTTCACACTCAGGCATGCAGCATATGATTAAAACCATGAGGTATACAGAGTAGTCATCTCATACTTTGCATCCACAATACATTCACCCTCAAGATGCACTTTCCCATCTGTGCTGTAGTCTTTATTTGATTAGTAGTTTTAGAGATAGACATTGCTGCACACAACATCACTAGAAAGACCATAAAGAAGAAAAGGCTAAGAAAAGGAATGTGAGGTGAGAGAACAAGGTTGGAAAGATGCAGAGAAAACTGGCAGAAATTGTCAATATTAGTTGCAATGGTAGGGGATTTTTTTTTCTTCTGTTATTGTGATGTTAGAAAGTTTATCTTTTCCTAGATACAAAGCCCCACCCAGTTTAAAGGCTGGTTTGATGGTCTGATTTCCAACTATCCAATCCACTGAACACACATGACAGAGCCCACACCAAAGTGACCAAGGGGAGTTTTAGAACCAGTTTGGCCCATCTCTAAATACTACCCATGAAAGAAAAAAACTATAAAGCAGGTCCAAAGCAAGCACTGCACAGCAGAGGGAACACATCTCATGCAGAGTATAAGGGAAAAGCTGAATACACTTGAAAAAAATTAAAGGAAAAACAGTCACAGATCAACAGATCTCCATGAGGAGCCCCTGCACAGAAAAATTCCAGTTAGCGAGTATCTTGGGCTAAAGAAAACACAACTCCTTACAACCTCAGGTCAAGGTTTATCTGCAGAAAAGAGTTAGAGCACAGTCTTCATATAGAACAAGTTATTTACATGTTTGCAGATACTTTCAGAAGATAAAAGCTCTCTTTCTGGTTTATGCCAAGTTCAGTTTAGTTTATATTACATGACACTGTTGTGTTCTGGCACCAAAATACCTGTTCTGAAAGAGCAGTTTCCAGCAGCAAGGACAGTGCAAGCACCCACAACCTGACAGAACTTGAGGCACCAGGTCTGTACCAGGTCTATTTTCCCTTGAAATCTCTGGTGCCATGACCAACCAGAACAGTGTTAGAAATGTCCTGTTCCACAGCAATACCAGCAAAGGAGGTGCTGCTCCCTTGATATAGTAAAATAAGGGCATCACTGATGGGTGACAGCAGAAATTTCAGACAGAAAAAAGCCTAGGAGAAAAGGAGAAAGGCCACTTCTTGCCACACATGCTTGCGTGCCCCAGGAACACTCAAGCTGTACAGGTAGACTGCAATGTATTTTGTCTGCAAACTATGACCCCTCTCTGAGAGGTAGTGTGAAGATGCCCAAGGCACTTGTTCTGTCTTTCCCTTCCCTCTCTATCCCTATCACATGTCACACAGATTAACAGGGAAGGAACAACATCTTTTTCCCCTACAAATATAAGTGGATGCTGTCCCTGGCCCTTTCAGAGGAGATGGCAAGGGAAGGAAATAGTATCTCAGACCAGTCTCCCCCTTGCAGTGACATTTCTGTTCTAGAGCAGGCTGTTCTGTGCATACTTGCAACACCAGTTTATGTACACCTCTTTTGCAGCAACACCTGGAAATGAGTGTCTTGCCTGTCTGAAAGGGCTCTCTTCAGAAATAAAAAAAAAAGACCCTTCTATTAGGGCAGGATATTAAGTGTGACATTGTATGAACTTCACTTCATCCTACTCCGAAGAAATGGATTTGGAAGGAGGTGGACTACACAAAAAAAAAAATAAATCCTGTTTTTTAACAGTATTCTCCATTCTATGTCTCACCAGCAAGCACTATTAATTAAAACTTTCCAGCTACCAGCATGCTCACTCCATAATGAGGATCAGAATAACCCTGATTGCCAAAGAGAAGTTAATCAGTTTAAGCATTACTGCTTCTAAATCAACTGGCTCAATTCCACCACCAAGAGACATATTTCATTCCACCTGCTCCATTTCTGCATTAATAAACAGCATCACTGGGGGGATCCTCGGCTGCTCTTCTGAGGCAAACACCAAACATCCATCTAGCAGGGGGAGCTGGAGCTTTGGAGAGTATCGGGAATTGACATCGGTGTCATTCTTGCTTTTCGAGGTTGGGATTTCTCATTTTGCTTTTCTCAGCTCGGCACTGAACAAAACCCAGGAGGCAAACACCTAGCAAGTCTTAGCCTCCAATTAAGCTATTAATTACATAAATTAGGGCATGCTCACAACTTTTAATTAAACAGATCCCCACTTGACTCCTCGTGCTGGAGCACTCAAATCTGCCTCTCCTTTATAAATGAGTTATAAAAACCCCAAGACTTACCAAATGTTGTCCCTGCTTCTGGCCTGCTCACCGAGGAGACAATGACGAAGCCGAAGCCCTCATTTTCACCACGGCGGATCTCCACATCATAGGGCTGGACCACGGTGCTGACAACACCGCTGCCCCCACCGCCACCGCTGCCAATGCCACTGGTGCTGCCGCTGCCTGAGCTGACAGTGTTGAGGGAGTTCTGGCTGCCCTGGGGCGTTCGCTTCTCCTCCGTCAGCGAGGCTGGCTGGTTGCTGCTGTGGTGAGAAGAGGCTGGGGATGGGACTTCATTCTCTGCCTTGGGAACTGGAGAAGAAAGAAAAGAGACTGTCTGAGCAGGCTGCACTGGTTAATACTTGTAAAATGCTGTCCACTGAGAAAAAGGTAAAGAAAAACAAAAGGCAGAAGGCAAATCAGCTATAGTCTGTAAAGTCATGGCAGTGATAACCAAAGGCTCTGTCTCCTTTTGGATGTCACCATCAACAGCTCTGTTCAGTGACAGCACTGACCACACATTCTCATCCTCCCCATACAGTCACACAGCCAAAGTCTTTCTCTGCCCAACTACAGCAGCAGTACAGTTAAACCAGCATAGTGCTGTGTGCTTGGGTGCTCTGTGGCATTTTAAATCTGAGTTACATTAGTTCAGAGGTGCCTCCTTTAGACACCATATCCCCATTTCAGTTATATATGTGTAACTGTATATATATACACAAGCTGTGAGGAGAGGAGAGTAATATCAAACAGCCATCCAGTAATATCAAACCCCATCACAAAACAACATCTGAACTAAGCTTCTCTGGATGGAAGAATGAGCAACTATTATCTGTACAGTCTGGCACAGTTGGGGTGAAACTAATTAAACATTATTAACATTAATGTTAAACAACTGTTAAACCACAACTAAAGTTGGAAGTGGTATTAGTTTAAAATCTAATCAGCTAGCAAGGCTTGAAGAAATCTCAAAAAAATCTCTTGGTCCACACTCTGCTCAGGTCAGGGCCAGCTACATTCACTGTCAGTCCTGACAGATGTTTGCCTAATCAGCTGTTAAATATCTCCCCTAGCAATCTATTGGTTGCAATATCTAACTTAAATCTTCCCTGCTGCAACAGAAGGCTATTATTTCTAGCTCTATCTAGCAGGCATATGGAGAACATATTATTCCCTTCCTTTTTGCAGCAGCCTCTTATAGTCTTGGGGAGTTTAACACCTCCTCCCTCTTCTCTGCTTTAGGCTAAACAATCCCAATTTGTTCAATATTTCCTGCAGACAGTGTTTTCTGGAGCTCTCCTTATTCTCGTTGGTCCTCTGGACTCCCTCCAGTTGGGTTCTATCCAACTCAAACATGTCTTTCTTGAAGTGCTGGACCATATTGCTGCTAAGCCATCATCTGCTGGGAAATCAGGAGAGTTCCCCCCTGCCTACATCCCAGCACAATGTTTTCCTTCACCTGAGCCAACCTCAGGTTAAAGCTTGTGGCCCACAATAGCTTTCACTTCTTGTTACTCAGCCAGTTCTCCACAGTCCATTTGCACAGCTGAGAGCAGCATATTGTACTTGTCTCTACTGAATGGCTGCCTCCACTAATCAGGTCACTTGTCCAATTTGGTGAATCAAAATTAAGTTGAGGATCTTAAAAGCAACAATAAGAAAATGGGTGCCAAACAAAATCTAAGCATGTAAACCCATGATCCAAAAAAACCCCAAACACTTTAAAATACTTCTGGATAGAAGTATCTGTCTGCTCTTATATATCAAAGTATATACTAAATATATAGTATTCTACATATTAAGAATAGAAGAGTATAAACTTTCCCCTGCATGAATCTTCAAACATGGAGTATGCATTTAGAGGAACAAACTTTTTCTACTGGAAAATAGATGACAGGAGCAGTAAGGGACCAAAATTCAGGAAGAATCTTCTCTACAAAGTTATGCTGAAATTTAAAAGCCTGAAAATACAAGGTGAAAGAAGGGATCCTGAATAATTTATCCTACAGTAAGTGTCCACGTTTGAAATGATTCAGAAATAGCTCAGTCTGGAGTAACAAGCCCCTGAATGAAATATCAAGAGATCTCTCAGGTATCTAAATCTTTCATGGCGATTTCCATCCTGGAGGCTGTAATACTGGATAGAAAATATATGCACAAAAACAATACCAAAATTCAGCTGCCCTACCCCTTCCTCCTAAAGCTCATCTCCTAAAGCTTCTCTCCCATTGGCATCTGTCTGAAATGAGAAGGTCTGTTAGAGGAGAGACACAACCTGGCCTTTAAACTGCATGGCATAAGGAAAGAAATGAAAAGTGAACATGTATTTAACAGCATGCAGAAGGAGCTCGGCACTGGATAAGAACACAGAGCTATTTTAGAGGAACTGTTCCCAGCCTCCACTGCAGACCAAACCTGAACGTTATTTTGATGCTCTTTAAGATGAAAGTACATCACTGCCAACTTTTCTGCTGATGCCTCAACTTGAAATGCTATATAATACCTTTATTTTTTTGAGTAAGTGAGCTAAACCAAACCCCACACTTCAACACCCTAAATGGACTCACCAGAGGAGGTAGCACCCCACTGTTACTCTCCAATATTAAGCATAAGGTTGTGTGTAATTTAGAAAGCTTGGGCTTGTGTCTACATTTTCTTTGCTATCAGGACACATTACTGTCACCAATCTGGGTGCCACCATGCAGTGCCACTTCTCTCTGCATCTTTCCCTTTCTCCTATCTTTTTTCTGTCCATTTAGCCTATACACTTGTGCAGTGTGTGCACAATGCTTAGGATAACTCAGCATACAGAAATCTCTCTATTACAACAAGCAAGCATACCCTGCACTCCAAGACCCAATGAGCTGAGGCAGCTTTGCATCCTGTGGTTAGTACATGTTGCAACTTCAGTTGAAGCTTGTCCTGAGCCTGGGACATCAGCCACCACACACTAATGTCTTCAGTCTCTGCTCTTGCCTCCTGTCCTATGGACTCTTCCGTGTCTTTTCCCCCACTCCCAGTTTAAGGGTGGCTATCAGGAACCACAGTTATTTTGAGTATAGAAAACACAGGCAGTCATGTACAATGTCTGCTGCTGTGTGAGTCAAACTAAAAATGGTACATAACAGCTGAACAGTTCTCTGTTTTATCAGAAACCTTCATGAAGACTGTGAAAGCCAACTGAGTCATGTCTGAAAACAAAATATTTGAAAAGTATATGATCAAGAACAAAAAAAAAGACTAAAAATAGGCAAATGAAGAAGAATAACACCACATCCCTTGAGTTTACCCAGTATTGCAAGGAAAAGGTGTTTTTTTTCTTTAAACCATTTGCTGAACAGATGGAGTCTGGCAAGAAAATATACCCCTGCAGAGCAACATTGCAGCCTACCTGTGTAAACCACTTTGCGCCTGACGGTCAGATTGACATGACCTTGCTTGGCTGCCTGTTGCATAAGCTGGACGACAAGCTGGTGTGATTTCCCGACAACAGGTGTCCCATCCACGCAGATCAGTTCATCACCAGATCTCAGGCGGCCGTCAGCATCAGCAGCACCCAGCGGTACAATGTGACCGATGTAAATCTGATGAATTAGCACAAACAGGGACAAGAAATGATTGACAAATGTCTGCTGGTCAGGATGGTTGCTCTTGGGAAAGCAGCTCCACGTGAACATAGTCACATTGTGAAATTGTAATAAGCTGACATCTTGTTAAAGAAACAAGTGGCCCATTCACTCTAATGACAGATAGCCTTGGATCGTGTTCAACCAGAGAGGAAGATGGTTAAAAGCACTGAGGGTCTTGTCAGGGAAGCTGAGGTTGAGTTATACTTTCAGTTGCCTCTAGGGTTTTACCACCTTAGTGACACTCACCTGTCCACCAACTCAGTCTTGGTTTATCTTCAGTGAGTTCTATGGATTTACTGTAACACGAGAGGAATTTGTGGCCTCTCCATCAACAAGTGAAATAATTTTGGCACAGGAAATATGTGGAGATACACGCTGCTGCTCTCTAGCTTTGACCTGTGCTGCATATGAAAGCCCAGCACCTTCCACAGGCACTGGATTTATGGCAAACAGGTTAAGCAAATGCAAAGGGGAACTTGAGCAAATAGAAAACCTGACACGCTAAGATGAAAGTACTTGAAAACCTGACCAAGACATCCTTTCTCAGTGTCCAGATCATTTCAGACTTCTGCATTTTCATTTGGGCTATCACAAAACCAGCAAATAACAGGGGAAGCCAAAGCCATTTCAATAATGTGACTTTCTGAAGGAGGGTGGGGAGGTACTGTAGGTCATGTAAATGCATGACCACTAGTTATTTTAACAGAGAGGCTACAGTGCAGTTCTGCAGTATGTGCTACTGCTGTCATTTTGGATCTGCTCCTGTGTGGCCTGCCCTGGGTGTTCCGTTGTCAGCGGGAGTTGGACTTGATGATCTCCAGAGGTCCTTTCCAATCCCTAACATTCTGTGATTCTATGTCACGAGTTAAAACATGACAACTGCTAGATATACTCACAGGTTCTCCAGGCTCATTTCCACCTAGAATCCTAAATCCAAAACCGGTTTCCTTTCTCCATAGAAAGATATCCTGTTCTTGGTAGTCTGGAACTAAAGGGAAAGAGGCAAACAGTAATTGTAAATCAAAATTCACGCCTTTATACCCAAATTCGGACTACTCTGATTGATGTACACATAAAAGGGATCTCCTGCACAATACTCTTTGAATGAGGCGGTCTTGAACTTTTAGACATAATTAAGAATATTTAGAGCCTTAAATATTAAGGAATTACTAATTAAATGACTTTTAAGAATTATATGGTGGTTTCTACTTCCTCGGTGTTTGTGACTTGCCATTTGTTTACCACTGTATTTCCTTCCATCAATATTAGCATCATTACCCAGTGCAAGGGCCTCTTCCAAAGCATTGATAAATAAATGTGTACAACAGAGAATTACTCTGCCAGAAACAATACAGCTGCCTCCTCTTTCATGGGAGACAAAAGAGCCACTTGTTATGACTTCTATTGTTTAATTAACTTTCACAAGCATAGTTTGCTATCTGTCTACTGAGACGGCTTTAATTAACCATGGGACAGATCCCCAGTTGGTGTAAACCAGAAGAGCTCCACGGAAAACAATGCAGCTCTCCTGACTCCCACTTGTTTCTGGACTCTGTAAAACCATCTAGTAGATAAAACCAGCTGGAAACATTAAAAAGCTCAACCTCACCTACTCATTAGTATGGAACATCAGCAAGGTTTTTTCGATGAATATTACATACAGTGAAGTACTAACCTTGAAGTGTGGTTGAACAGTAATGTTTTATATTAACTTATTCATGCTTGCTTTCATCTTTTTTTATTTTTAAATGCAAAATTAATTGCTAACATTAAATCACATCAGAAGACAACTTCAGATTCATTTAATATTTATTGGTTAGTATCTGTAACATTGACTAATTTTGTAATGATCCCTCACCAAATTTATAATTAATGACAAAAAAGAGCTGTTCCTTTACAAGTCAGCTGCCTATATCTTTAGTAAAGAAATCAAAGTATATTGTTCAGGAATGTTATTTAAAGAAGTGCATACTCTGATATGGGATGCAACACATTTAATGAAACATTATCCAGTTTTCTGTAGCTATGAGCAGATAAACTGGTTGTATTCCATTGACATCAGTTGAGTCTCAGACTGAGCTCTAATTGCATTTCAACACTGTCAGTGCCTGTCATGCAAAGGTTTGGGTCTAGTCATCTGGTGTTTTTCAGTCTTAAAACTTGGTTAGCTCTGATGCTCTCTCTTTAATGACTCAACAGGTTTAAAATATATTAATTTAAGACCTGGGAATACTAAAAATTAAAAGACCGAGTGAATGCTAAGGCACAGGTGTCTGCTTTGACATTTTCTTTCAAACCGGTTTTATATAGAATATTTTCACATTTTAATTACTTTCAGTTATAAACTAAGCTTAAGACCTGTACACATCACCTTACTGAACTAGAGGCTAATTTTTGCCTGGACATGATTACATAGGGCCACACTGGGAGTCTGTATGGTTCATCTGCTCAGGCAAGCTGGCTGAAGAGAGCTCACCACCATGCAGCTGTGTGGCACAGGAGCAGAACTTAGACAATAAATTAACTGGTGTTTGTCAGTGCCCTCAGCGAGGGGGAGCATGAGGAGTGGACACATTTGGATGCAGGTCTCCAGCACTTTGCAGGTTTTTTTTGGCAAAGGCTGGCCCCAACCAATTAATAATCCCCCGTGTTGGAGCTGTCAGAGGCAAAATGGCTTGTGCAGAGAGCTTCAGCATGGGCCCGTTTCCTCAGCATCTCTCAACACCTTCCCATTTGTCAACTCTCCAGTCTCACTGAACGATGCCTTATGTTCCTGGTTTGGGTACCAGCTCGCCAATTATCGGCTGCTGGAGAGAGTGGCAAGCCAAGGTGTAACGGTGCTGTCAAACCAAAGCAACAATAAAAAACAAATCTGTACCCAAGAAGTGAGTTCATTCAACACTCCTTCCACTGGAAGGGTTACAGGGAGGTGACACATGGGTACAACAAACATACAGACAACACGTTTACACAGCGTGGGAACACACTGAACAAAACTCCTTTTACCTCTTTTTGTGCCTGCTCTGCAGTATGGAGGTTCACTGGTACAGCCCAGAAAAAACCATCCACCCCTGTGCTTCCAGAGAGCTAAGGTGGGACCCCCTGAGGCTCTCCTTACTGGAGAATTACTTTGAAGTCTCCATTATTCAGTAAGGCTTCAGAGGAGCCACTTCCCTTACTTAAAAAGAAAATTTCACAGAGGTGCTGAAACTGCTAAAAAACAAACACTGGTGAAAACAAACGAAAAACAGCCTCTAGGAGTCATTCATTGCATCTTTGCACCTCGACCTGATTTCGAACACGTCTGATTCTTTCTGCAAAAAATTATGTAGGCAATGGGATAAAACTTGCCAATCTGCTTGTCCTGAGTTAAACCAGACCATCTGGAGAGCACTGCAAAAGTGGTAAGAGGAGTTCTGCTGGGACAGTGAGGAGGAATGGAAGGAGAAGGGGAGTGCCATAGCCCTGTCGATGAGCCACATGGGCCAACTAATGAATGACATGGAACATGATACCCATCCCCCACTGCTGCCTACAAAATCCACCACTAGCCAGCAGTCAGCAATGCGAGTACTTTGCACCTTTATGGCTAACCTTGGTGTATGGCCCTGCCAGCCTCCCTTGGTGATGAAGAGCCCCCCGCCACAGAGCAGCAACGACACCAGAACAAGACATCACAAGACACAGATACATTCTCGGCACAGTCTTACATTCTCCAAAACTTGTTGAATTGATTTCTCTCTCTCTCTCACCCTTGCTCAGTCCAGTTGCAGGCGAAGGTGACATAGCTGCAATATTAATTTTACAGTTTTGCAAAGCTTAATGTAGATGCTTTCTTGTTAGTTCATTTCATTATTTTTGACTGTATGGATCATGTTAGGCTTTCATGCAAAAAATACTAAGGTTACAGCTACTACAGATTATGACATACTAATTTTCATATCTACTTGCACATGCTTGTGTACATGTGGTATAAAATACACATATGAATTTATATATGCATGCACATATATTTGAAGAACTCTTTTTTTCTCCTCAAAGGAAGAATATCTTTGAGAACACCTTAAAAATACTTTCCTACCAAAAAAAAAATAAAATTCATTATCATGACAGCTAGTTTTCCAAACGGAAATATCTTTTTCTAATGTTAGAAGACATTCTAAATACATGTTGATGAGCAAAGAACACAGTGCTCAATTAGACGTCATTTTAATCAAACTTGCCTATACAAACATTAACAATTACGTTACGTGTTATAAAAAAATGAATTCTGCCCAGTGTGATATCAGTTTCAACAAAAGATGGGATTCAAAAATAATTAGTATGAGTTTGCTTTAGTCACTAGCTCATTTGAGGCAGCAGCATTTTCAGTGATTCACAGCTTGGAAAAGTACAACAGTTTTAAGGCTCAGATTCAGCAAAGTATACAAGGACAAGCCTGAAATTAAAAGTGAATAGTCTCACTGAAGCTGATTGAGAGATTCAGTGTTGAACAATCCTGTGATTTAGCCACAGATCTCAGCAGAATCCATACAGGAAAGACCTGTTTTCTAAACTATCCCATGCTGAGAAAATTCTAATTTTGTCTGTCTTTTCCTTGTAATCAGCTCTTCTGGTGACATGCAAAGTTGCTGAAGGATGGCTTCAGCATGCTCTCAATAAGGTAACCAAGCTCTGTCGCTGAGGTTGGTGAAGGCTCAATGCCTCCACTGAGCCATGGACCAGGCTGGTGCCGGAGGAACACTGGCAAAATCTGCCCAGGACGCAGGTCCCCTAACAGCTCAGCAGCCTCTGCTGCTCACACCACATGCTGCAAGTGCTACGGTCCTTTTTAGCAAGGTGTTCTCTAAGGGTATGGACACATCTCTGTGCTGTTCATCTCATATAATATAATAGAAGGACACAAACCTACCAAAAGCCTTTACTATCATCTTTATAGTCAGTCTGATCAGGAGGAGACTGCAATTTCCTGAGAGTATTTTTCTATTTTAGGTAGAAAGTATCTAATGTTTGGTATCCTTGTGCAAATATTTTTTATTCTGTGTAATTGCTGGTGAGTGAACACTATACACTGGGGTCAAGACTTGTTTGTGTTATTTTAATTAGATTTGGGGAGAGAAAATCATACCAAATGTGCCTGAAAATAAAATTCAAATATTAACGATAACTTAGAATATTTTAAAAGCTTTAAAAATTATCTATCATGTTCTGCTTTACTTTTAATTAAATGCTTAAGCCCTTCAAAGGGATTCATTAACACATCTGCAATTCAGATTAATTCATTTTGTCACTGCTGTTTTGACAGATGGCCATATGTAGGATACGGTATTTTGCAAAGCAATCAGGCCACATGAGAAAAATTTGACAACAGATTGCGTTAATCTTTAAGGAAGTTTAATAATACATTGAAAAATAAAAAGCATATTATAAAAATATATTTTCAATAAAACGGAGATATTTCAGAATTGTGGTTCTCTGCTAAACTATTCAATTGCTGTTTCTCTCACCGAGTGCTCTCGACATATGTCATTCTGCGATCTTGGAACAGTTTTAGTTGTTAAATCTTAAGGGTTTGTCCTTCTCTCTGATTCATGTACACAACTCCCACTAGCAGCAATGAGTTACCCATACAGACGAGCTCAGGCAGCTAAAACTCAGCCCCAGCAAAAAGTGCGTTTGTCACTGCCACCAAATAATCTGTTTTCAGATTCACTTAACACAATACTGCCTATTCTCAAAAGTCTTAATCCAGCAAAGAATTATGACTCTGAGACAGATTGCAGCAGAGCATTTGAGCTCAGCCTTAGCCTTAAAGTATCCAAGTCCCTGAGGGTTTAGAGCTTGAAAATAAGCTTCCTTGGCCCGGAGCCCAAGCACTCAGCACCTTGCAGGCCTGATCCCCTCACCCAGGG
>VYZU01022272.1:0-10379 GCA_013401355.1 Ceyx cyanopectus | reverse complement strand
TTGTTATGACTACCTTCACATCTCACCTGCTTAACATAAAGGATCTTGAAATCAATGGGACTTTAATTAAATAGATGTTCAAGGCCTTCATTGAACAGAGACGTTGAGTTGTTGCATCTCAAATAGATATATTTTCGTTACCTGTCTACATTGTGGCTTGACCTTATCACATATGGGATCACTAGAGCATCATAGGTTTTCTATGTCAACACTACAAATAAAGTATGTAAAACCTGTTTCTCAATCCCATTTTGGAATTTTTCTTTACTGTCAAAATTTACTGGTTACTTTTTGTTTGGTTTAATTTTTGAAACTACGTTCAGCACTATATATGTCCAACTGATCTCTCTGCTCCTTCAGGTTAGAGTCATACAGGCTAAGCTGAGTGTTTTTTGAGCATTTACAATGACAGGTAAGTTTCTGGGATCATGGTAAATTCCTTTTTTGTTTTATTTTGTGTTCTTTTGTTCTACAGTGTATTGGAAAACTATTAATGTAGAGAAAATCCTGGGATTAAAACGAGAGTTTTGATTTGAAATGGATATTGGAGTGGAGAGACAATATGAAAAGACCCGAGTGTGACCAAGAAATGTGGGTGCCTAAAAGCAGGAATCCAGTGTCATTTTAGAGGCTTCAGAGTATCTGAGAGACCTATGTGAAACTGACAGATTATAATAATCCTACAGGAGATCCATAATTTTCTTGTGTAGAAGATGGTATCCAGACTTTACCTCCTGGTATTGGATTGACTTGCTTTATGTGCTTCCAAATAAATCTTGTATCAATAATTATTTGTCCTTCAAAATACAAAGTTTCATCTAGGAAAATATTCACATTAAGATGCTAGCCTTCATCTGAAGCTTTCAAATTTTATACCTTTGCCACATTTGTTTATATGTGAACTCAATTATAGAAAAGGTCTTAGTAGGACCTTGATGCTGTCTGTAAAATAACTGGCTTCAAAGCATTATTGATGAATTAGAAAGATCAAAGCTGACAGGAGAACCTGTTTAAAGAATAGAAATAAATGATAAAAAGACTTTTATAGACTAAAAGTTTGTGATGACTACTGCTACACAGCTAGCTCTTTGAGTTTAGCCAAATGTCATACTCAGAATGACCTTTAGCATCCCTATTTGTTTAGATGTGGCTCTTTCCAATACCTGTATGGCTTTATGTTTACCCCTTTTCTCCCTCCTTGTGTTCTAATTTCTAGAAGAAATACATTGCATGTTGTTGGCCTTGATTGTTTGTTCTTAATATTTTATAAATCATTTAGTTACTCCTGTGAATAAGTACAAGCATTGTGCCTGCTAATTATGAGCTTCTCTCTTTTAACTTAGGCTGAATTCTGTGACTAATGTGCAGTTGTAAATTTGTGTATATTATGCCACACACCTTTGACATGCTGTTCCTACTGAGTGTTTGGAAATAGCTCAATTTTAGTCATAAGGTTTGAATCTCTTAGAGCACTTTGACCTGGTGTAAGTAAGAAGTGTTTCACAACACAAAAATATCATAAGGGGAAAAGCCTGTTCTGATATGTTTTAAGCAAGATCACAGCTACCAACTTCATTCTTTTACCATGTGTTGGAATTTATTAATAAAACTTCATCCAGGAACAAATACTCACTGTTCAGTACTTACCAGTACTCAGAACAATAGGAAAGGGAGAAGTCTTGTGCCTGGTTGTCATGTATTTGTATTTCTGATAGAGAAAACACCTGATTGAAAATTACAAAAGCCATAAATACAGAAGTATGTCATACTCCACTTTTTTTTTTCCTCTCTGCCCATTGTCTGTCTGTTAGGGTAGCCCAAGGAACCTCAAGAGGACCTCCTTAAGCACTTGTTTTGCCAGTTCAATGAATAGTTGTTTGAATGACTTATCACCAAGGGAATGACTGGCCACAAAACAGGAATTATATAACTAATGCCAATGCAGACTTCTAGTGCACAATCCACCATTATTTACAGATTAGCTCAATGAGACAGAGGAAATATGCATCTGAAAAAAATATCCTTCAGTAAAGGGGTTAGTGATCCAGAGCACATTGTGAATATTCATAGCATGGGCAGCATGAGCTGCATAGAAGCTGCCAAATCATTTCAGCAGTCCAGAGGACTTTTAGAAAACAGTGAAGATTAGCTGACCTAGTCTCTATTGTTATAGGTGACCAGCTGTCTGCTTCCCAATCCCATGAAGGCATCACTTTCAAAGGAGTCTGTTCCACAGAAACCTGGTATTTTTCTTTAAAACCTTCTATTAGATAGCATCATATGCATCTCCTACTTAAGGTTTTCTTATGATACACACATCACCTCCAGGTTGTGCAGTAATAATTTCTCTTTAGGATTAGGAATAAAAAATTCCAAATTTGATTACAGTGTAACTGATATGATGTGGTCTCCTTAATCCTGTAATCACATGAAATTATTTAGGGGTAGAAATTTACTACCCTGCATCATCTCATTGGGTCATCATAAATGCAACCAAATAGAGACCAATATTCTTGCAGATGGATAGTGGAGACAATCCCAACCAGCACCTGTTTGGTTTGGATTTTTTTCTATCTGGTGGTAGTGGTATAATACTACAGGGGTTACTGCAGACCTGGTACAGACTTGTTACACACACAGCATGTCTCCATAGGTGTGTACATTTTTAATAACACTTCAGTGTGGTAATTTATTAACATTTGTGTTTACATGGTAACCATCACCTGGGATCTTGCTTGTCTTTCCAAGCTCACAGAGTTGGGCATGTGGCAGCCTACACTGACTACAGAAAAGCACACACAGGGAACAAGTACATGGTCCTTTGTATGGCAAAGGGTAATTTTTCCATTTTCTCTGATGTTCTTGTGTTGTTAAGTTTACTTTGGTTATGAATGTTGTGCTGATCTTTTATATAATTATTTTAACTCTGTTGTATAATGGGTGTAGGCACACAGAAACACAAATACAAACATCAAGAAACTTCCTATTGAGGATTTTGCAGGTTAAAAATACCAGACCTGTCACTGCTGCAAACATTAACTATGTTAATGTTAAACAAATTATTTTTATAGACTAAGAAATGAATATTGTAATTGTTAGGTAGAAGGAAAGAAGTAAGAAGAGGAAAAAAATAAAGATAGAATTGAAAAGAAGATGGGGAAAAATGGTGGGAAAAGAAGCCAAGGATACTACACAGATGATAATTCTAAAACATCACCATATTTTCCCCACCAAAAGAACTAGAAGTTGTTGAATAAGTAGAACACAATATCTAAAGAGAAAACGAAGCAAACAAAGAAAACCCCCACTTTTTCTTTTTTTTGTTGTTTTTTTTTTTTTAACCTCTAAATTGTCATTTTTTCCTCCTGTGACATCAGTGGGAATCCTGTTGCAATCTGAGGAAAACGTATATTTTTCCCAGTTTGCAGCCTGCAATGGAAAACTGGCAATTGAGTTCAATTTCCCTGCCTTAAAAAAATAACTTGAAATATAGTAAAAATCTTTCCTGATCTATTCAATTAACTTTGAACTCTGTTCCAGATTGTCTATATCTTTCAATACTACTGAACTATCTCCAGGGGAAAAAAAAATATTAAAATCCTATGCCCACAGCAATGTAGAAGCTCTAAAAGTTCCTGCTGTCCTTAAATCTATCTATTTTGATAGGTCTTTATATCAAGGCTGCATTGCCAGTTGCTGTAGGCACCTCCTATGTTTAACTGCATTGAAGCAGGGAGGCAAAGCATACAGATAGAAACATCACTGCTTGTGGTTCCCTTCAGGCAGGTTGAGCCAATGCAATGCCAATTCTGAAAGGTTGCCACCAAATATTGCCTCATATTTGGAACATTCAGCTCCTAGGGAATTCCAAGCTCAATTCCAGTTGCAGCATATTGTGCCTCTTTTCCTAGAGAATGTCACTTTTCTGTGCTTTTTTCAAATGTAGCCCTTGATGTTGAGTAGTTATTTTGAAATAGTTGCTGCTGGGTTCTGAAAACATCAGGATTCCTTTCATCTCATCTAATAGTTATTAAATACCAAACCTAATCGCGTCAGTTCTCTGGTGAGTTCTCTGATAATTTATTTTTCTTTTAACATTTTCTGTTCCTACGGACTTCCATTTTTCTGTAGGCTTAGGTCAATGTTGGTGTTACTGTTTTTTACAAATACAGTGAGCTGTGTATCTAAAACTGTCTAAACATTTTCATAATGAAATCATAAGATACCTCCTATGTAAAGACCCCAGTGCTCCCTGAATTAGTGACCGAAGAGTTCAGAAGAAAATTCAGTTTTACTTTAAGAATAATTTGCTTTTAACTCCTTAATTACTCCTGTACACCAGAGGCTTGTATCTCATGTTTATAGGAAAATTTAATTAATATTTATTCTATCAACAGTGACATATATGGAATATTTTATTGTTTAAGGATGACAATTCTGTTGTCTACATGCTAATATTTTGAAACAGTCTTTCTGGGCTGCCTGATTTTTTGCTCTTTTTTTCCCCATTTAACTGCTTTTAAATCCTGCCATGCTATTCTTTGCCCAGTTGTCTTATTGCCAAATGACAGAATAGTGAATGTTGGGAGTCAGAAGGACGGGGCACACTGGTACTTGCACAGTAGCTGTTCTAGACTAGTCACATCTCCTATTAGTATGTACCTCTGATCACATCTATTTTTCACTTGTGCTTGGTGAAGGCAGAGCTTCTCCTAAGAGCTCTTCCTGTCTTATCACATTAGTTTTTAAGATGCTGCTGGCATGATTTCCAGATGCTTTTGGTCTGCCTTGCTTATTTGAAGAAAATTTTGCTCTTCTGAGCTATTCTACAGCTTCTCAGTCATGCCAACATTTCTGCACTTTTGGAGTTGCAGTTGAATGATTTTTTTTTTTCTGGTAGTTTGTTTAACCATTCCTTTCAAGCTGCTAATCAGTTTTCATTTTACGGCTATCTGCTTCAGAAATCACAGCCATTTCCTATATTGAAAATTATTTTTCTCTGCTCCTTGTGCTGTACTAGCTTCAGTTGTGAATTATTATGTTACCAATGATAGAAATTGTCACTTTATTTTTACATCATCCTATGGCTTCAGTAAATTCCAGGAATGTTGCATTTTAACTGGTGCAAACTCAGACTCCACAACTCCTGTCTGGCTACCCACACTGCCTGTCTGTGCTACTGCTGTACCTGACTTGCCCATACCTTGTAACCACTACTTGTTCAGCTGCCATGGTGAACTCACTGCCTCTTGCTACAGGATGCAGTGAGAATGTGTCTAGAAACAAGAGGGCAGGTTTCAGGGCATGTTTCTTTTTTTTTTCATAAGCCCATACATCATGGGGAAGCAAGTAAAGCAGTTCCTCAGTGCTATCCTGGCATGTGCTCATTTCACTGCTCATTTCTGGCCTGAAATGATTTAGCTCCATTTCCACATCAGCCATGGCAGATGGGTCATGGCTGTAGCCCAGCCACACTTATTCACTATGTCCTTTTAGTCCCAGGAGGTTCTGGCAAAAAAACATCAGCAGTGTGTCCTCTAGGAGCACAGCAGCTTGTTGTGGGCATAAAACTTTCAGCTGTAAAAGGCCATCTGTGATGCTCTATCATTCCCAGTGCCCTTGTTCCCTGCATTCACACCAGAGTATGACTCCCAGCATGACTCCCTGAAGCCTTTTGAACGGAAGATAAAAAGATGTCAGAGTTTAGGGCAGACCAAACTCCCAAGGGGGTTTGCTGTTGTGTTCCTGATTTGATGGGGGTGCAGATTCTTCTGTTTACTTTCATTGGAAAATCTGGTGTCAACTTGCTCAACTACCCAACCTAAGCATGCTCACTATGACACCCAGGCTTTCTTTTTGTCAGCAAAAATTCTCCCAGCCCAAAACTCATCAAGAACCCCTCTATTTCTACATTTCTACTGCCTGAGAATTCTCGAAGTAGGATTTGAGAACAGTATGCTCCCTCTAATGTATTGTGAAGAACATGTCAGAACAAAAAAGATGTTAATATGTTTCCTAGTGACTAGAAAGGTATAATATGCTTGGGCAGATGCAGCTGAATTGACCTTTTATGCCCGGATCGTAAATTGTATTAATTCCTTCAGAAATTGTGACTACCTTTGTATGTAAGTAAATTGAACAATACCTGAAACAGGATTTTCCAGACACTGGAATGGTATTGCATATGTTGCAAAAGGGCTAATATGGCCCCTTAGCATGCGTTTGGCCTCACCACCTAGGGAATCCTCAATTTCTGACACTTGGGAATTATCATGTGCTAAGCACCATTGCCATTTGGTCCTTTGGATTGCTTTCTGTTTCTGGAGAGAGAACACAGAGTCAGAGTACCACAGAATGGTAGTGTTATCTGCCCAGACAAACAGGGAGGCAAAGAAAGAAGGAGATGAAGGACTTGTGAAATATTGATTATTAATTTAGCTAGACCTTTTGGCAACTATTAGTGCTTAAAACAAGGTGACTATCCTTGAAGTTGTCAACAAAGTTAATCTGGGAACTTTTAAGCAAGATTTGGCCATTGTTGAAGAAGAAACACCCTGGCAAACTTATAAACAAAATGGGCATAGAGAAGATAATTGGTTTTACGTAGTTTTGTACTGTCAGCTAAATAACAATTAGTGCTATCCTTAAGTGAATTAATTTCATTATAATGCTAAAAATCATGTCCAAAGGTCAAAAAGACCCTTGCCCAGGAGAAGACCCTTCCCCTGAGCATGCGTAGTAATGGAAGTATGGAGTCAGAAGTATTTTGATTATATGTAAATTACTAGACAATCATAATAAAGAGTGTGGGCTTAGAAATTACTAGCTTTGTAAATATTCTCTGTATAAATATAGAACAGAGAATCCTGTTTGGTGTGCTTGATTTATGGTAAACCACTGTGCACCCAGGCTCGTGCAACTCTGAAAAAATAAACATCTTCTGAGTGTGAGAGAATTGGATTTATTGCACACTGGGTGACAAATCCACTTTTTTTTTTGTATTAGAGGAGGGGATGGAAGAGACCTCTGGAGATTATCTAGTCCAATACTGTTGCTAAAGCAGGTTCACCTAGAGCATTTTGCACAGGATCGCATCCAGGTGAGCTTTGAATATCTGTGGAGAAGGAGAATTCACAGCCTCTCTGGTGAGCCTCTTCCAGTGTTCTGTCACCCTCACAGTAAAGAAGTATTTCCTCATGTTTAGGTGGAACCTCTTGTCTTCCTTTTTGTGCCTGTTGCCCCTTGTCCTATTACTGGGCACCACTGAAAAGAGACTGACCCATCATCTTTACCTCCCCCTTTAGATATGTATAAACATTTAAGAGATCCCCTTGTAGTCTCTTCTCCAGGCTAAACAGATCTAGGGCTCTCAGTCTTTCCTCCTATGGTAGGTGCTACAGACCCCTAATCATCTTTGTAGCCTCCTTCTGGGCTCTTTCTAGTAATTTCTTGTCTCTCTTGAACTGGGAAGCCCAGAACTGGTCACAGTGATCTGGATTTGGCCTCACTAGGGAAGAGTAGAGGAATGGAAGAACCTCAATCAACCTGCTGACCAAACTCTCCTTATGCACCCCAGGAAACAGTTTGCCTTCTTGGCCACAAAAGCACAGTGCTGGCTTATGGTTAACTTGTTGACCACCAGGACTCCCAGAGCTGCTTTCCAACAGGTCAACCCCTAACCTGTACTGGTACATGGGGTTATTCCTCCCTGGGTGAAGGATCCTACAATTGTTTTTGTTGTATTTCATTATGTTCCCCTCCAAACAACTCTCCAGACTGTGCAGGTCCTGCTGAATGGCAGCACAATCTTCCAGTGTATCAAGCATTCCTCTCAGTTTTATGTCATCAGCAAACTTGATGAGGGTACACTCTTGTCTGTCCCTGCATCCAGGTCTTTGATGAATATGTTGATTAAGAGTGGATGTAGAACTGACCCCTGGGGAACACCAATCCAATTAGAGTTCTACAGGTCCAAACTACAGGACTCCACACAGTCTGTGCTGCTGATCACAACCCTCTGAACTCTGTCATTTAGACAGTTCTCAATTCACCTCACTGTCTACTCATCTAATCCACACTTCCTAAGATTGCCTAGGACAATGTTATGGGAGACAGACTCAAAACATTTACTCAAGGTAGACAATATCCACTGCTCTCCCTTCATTTACCCAGACAGTCAGAACATAAGGCTAGCAGATTTAGTTAAGCATGATTTCCCTTGGTGAATTTAAGCTGACTACTCCTGATAACCTTCTATCCATGCACATGCTTAAGGATGACCTCCAGAATGAGCTGTGCCATCACCTTTCCAGGAATGGAGGTGAAGCTGACTGGCCTGTAATTTTCTGGGTCCTTCTTCTTGGNACAATACCTGAAACAGGATTTTCCAGACACTGGAATGGTATTGCATATGTTGCAAAAGGGCTAATATGGCCCCTTAGCATGCGTTTGGCCTCACCACCTAGGGAATCCTCAATTTCTGACACTTGGGAATTATCATGTGCTAAGCACCATTGCCATTTGGTCCTTTGGATTGCTTTCTGTTTCTGGAGAGAGAACACAGAGTCAGAGTACCACAGAATGGTAGTGTTATCTGCCCAGACAAACAGGGAGGCAAAGAAAGAAGGAGATGAAGGACTTGTGAAATATTGATTATTAATTTAGCTAGACCTTTTGGCAACTATTAGTGCTTAAAACAAGGTGACTATCCTTGAAGTTGTCAACAAAGTTAATCTGGGAACTTTTAAGCAAGATTTGGCCATTGTTGAAGAAGAAACACCCTGGCAAACTTATAAACAAAATGGGCATAGAGAAGATAATTGGTTTTACGTAGTTTTGTACTGTCAGCTAAATAACAATTAGTGCTATCCTTAAGTGAATTAATTTCATTATAATGCTAAAAATCATGTCCAAAGGTCAAAAAGACCCTTGCCCAGGAGAAGACCCTTCCCCTGAGCATGCGTAGTAATGGAAGTATGGAGTCAGAAGTATTTTGATTATATGTAAATTACTAGACAATCATAATAAAGAGTGTGGGCTTAGAAATTACTAGCTTTGTAAATATTCTCTGTATAAATATAGAACAGAGAATCCTGTTTGGTGTGCTTGATTTATGGTAAACCACTGTGCACCCAGGCTCGTGCAACTCTGAAAAAATAAACATCTTCTGAGTGTGAGAGAATTGGATTTATTGCACACTGGGTGACAAATCCACTTTTTTTTTTGTATTAGAGGAGGGGATGGAAGAGACCTCTGGAGATTATCTAGTCCAATACTGTTGCTAAAGCAGGTTCACCTAGAGCATTTTGCACAGGATCGCATCCAGGTGAGCTTTGAATATCTGTGGAGAAGGAGAATTCACAGCCTCTCTGGTGAGCCTCTTCCAGTGTTCTGTCACCCTCACAGTAAAGAAGTATTTCCTCATGTTTAGGTGGAACCTCTTGTCTTCCTTTTTGTGCCTGTTGCCCCTTGTCCTATTACTGGGCACCACTGAAAAGAGACTGACCCATCATCTTTACCTCCCCCTTTAGATATGTATAAACATTTAAGAGATCCCCTTGTAGTCTCTTCTCCAGGCTAAACAGATCTAGGGCTCTCAGTCTTTCCTCCTATGGTAGGTGCTACAGACCCCTAATCATCTTTGTAGCCTCCTTCTGGGCTCTTTCTAGTAATTTCTTGTCTCTCTTGAACTGGGAAGCCCAGAACTGGTCACAGTGATCTGGATTTGGCCTCACTAGGGAAGAGTAGAGGAATGGAAGAACCTCAATCAACCTGCTGACCAAACTCTCCTTATGCACCCCAGGAAACAGTTTGCCTTCTTGGCCACAAAAGCACAGTGCTGGCTTATGGTTAACTTGTTGACCACCAGGACTCCCAGAGCTGCTTTCCAACAGGTCAACCCCTAACCTGTACTGGTACATGGGGTTATTCCTCCCTGGGTGAAGGATCCTACAATTGTTTTTGTTGTATTTCATTATGTTCCCCTCCAAACAACTCTCCAGACTGTGCAGGTCCTGCTGAATGGCAGCACAATCTTCCAGTGTATCAAGCATTCCTCTCAGTTTTATGTCATCAGCAAACTTGATGAGGGTACACTCTTGTCTGTCCCTGCATCCAGGTCTTTGATGAATATGTTGATTAAGAGTGGATGTAGAACTGACCCCTGGGGAACACCAATCCAATTAGAGTTCTACAGGTCCAAACTACAGGACTCCACACAGTCTGTGCTGCTGATCACAACCCTCTGAACTCTGTCATTTAGACAGTTCTCAATTCACCTCACTGTCTACTCATCTAATCCACACTTCCTAAGATTGCCTAGGACAATGTTATGGGAGACAGACTCAAAACATTTACTCAAGGTAGACAATATCCACTGC
>VYZU01022268.1:0-23214 GCA_013401355.1 Ceyx cyanopectus | reverse complement strand
CTGCTGTGGAGGAAAATGTTTCCCTGTGCCCAGTGTGGGCCATTCAGAGATCCTGCTCACATTCCACACACTCCCATCAGCTCACTCCACTGCCCTGACAACACCAAGACAAAGCCCACCTGAGGTTCTCCTACCTGTGGCTTGGACGCCATGTGAAATATGAATTACACATTCATTAAAGTGCATTAATTCTGTGTAATTGACCAACTGGTGTTCCACATTTTGCTTCACTTCACCACCTTTTTTCAGTTTTTCCCTGTTGTATTGGATTTCTTTTCTTTTATTATATAAAAATAATAAAAGAAAGCTTATGGTGGAACAGCAGGAAACAAATATAAGTGTCTATGAGAAATGACACTCACACATTTTTCATTGAGCCTTGAAAAATTAGATGAGCCTTAGACTTACTTTTGGATTTCTCTGTGCTGGTTGTGCTAATGTGTTTGGGTGTTCCCAAAGCACCCTAAAGAAACAAATGCTCTGCTTTGCCTCCTATTTGTGATAAGGGAAAAAAAAAAGAACAAAATGAAATATCTGACTCAATTGCTTAATAAACTATAAAAGAAATTTGTTTTCTGTGGCATGATTACTCATAAACAAAATTATTAAGATAGAAAAAAACCCTTAGTGGCCTTTGCCAGAAATGGGATAGACACGGTAATCTTAAAACACTTATTTCTTCAGTCTTTCCAATCCCCAAAGACAAATAATAACAGTGATACTTTCTCCAAGTTTGAAGTCATGTAGTTTCAGATTTTTATTTTTCAAAGCATTTCTTAATTTCTGTTCACAGTGAATTTATGCAACAGAGAAACCTTGTCCGCTCTGTGAAGGACCTGAGTTCAGGTTTCTACATGTCACAGTAATATTCTCATCTCTCACATGAATAAGAGGGATACTCCATCCCTTCTCTTAAATGTCATCATGCAATGTGTGATGAAAACTGGTTGTTTAATTTCTGAATTTTCAGCTGGCATGCTATAATCAGTCTATCAATTTTTCTCACCAAGTCACATTGAATTTATTTTTTCCAATACATGGAGAAGAGTGAGACTTCTGTGAGCCAGTGTGAGATGAGGTGCCAGAGAAAAAGTTCAAAATTACTCAGATGGAACAGCTTTAAGAGGGGTTGTTATTATCAACATCTATCAAAGATCAGATGTTTACTGCCTGAAATCTGCATTTGAATTTCTGTCTATCTGAGACAGTGGAATGGCTTACATTTAATTTATCTCCGTGTCCACAGATAAGAAAATTCAAAAGTAATTTAAAATACTTGAAAGAATGTCAAAAGGAATATAGAACCTGCTAGCTTCCTTTAGTTAAAAATAAAAATATAAATATACCTTCTATCAATAATGAAAAAGAATATTCATCTGTAATGATTTTAGCAAAATCTCTGGAAGTTAAAAAACAATGAGAAGAAGTTCTTTGGCATTTTAGGGAAGAAATTTTTTACAGTGACCCACTGGCAGAGGTTACCCAGACAGGTGGCAGATGCTCCATCCAGACCATGCTGAGGGGAGCTAGGCAAGAACTTGCTCGGCATTCCATAAGCAGTATTAAGACACTGCCCATGAGTGTTTATTATTCATTTGAAGTGAAAAAAACCACCACAATTGATACCAATATCCATTATGCAAAAGAACCACAATATCTGCAGGCTTCAAAACAAAGATAAACAACGTTATTTTCCTTTACTTTTTATACAATTATATATAAATAAGATTAATAATGCCTGCTGACATTTTCTTCCTTGAAAAGCGAGGCCAATATTCTGCTCCTAACTAGATTTCAAAAGCTGAAGGAGATGAAAGGAACACTAATTAAAAGTGATGCCCAATCTTTGCATATTTAACTTTCAATTACAGAAATCCCTGTATTTATCTCTGTGCATCTTCTGCTTGTGTTATCTTGTGCTCTGTCTCATTCTAATCCCATTACCAGAACCTAAGTCTAACCTGTTCTGCCTCTTGCACTGCAACCCTCTGTTGTCTCTGCTCATGACATTAGCATGAGATTTTTTTTTAATCAAATAGATCATGGCAAGACAAAGTGCATTCTGCTCTTTCTGCAATAAATAATGTGATCTTAAGTTCATCATTTTTGGGAGCTGAAGCTGTGAAACAAGATGATACAAGCCACGAGTAGCTTTCAAAATGATGAATACTGACTAGGAGGTGTGTTGCAGCTCCAAAGTTCACAAGTTTTCAGAATTCAGGATCAATAAATAGCTGTGTTCTTTAAGAAAATTTCTTTTGTCAGTAATTCTATTTTTGTGAGCCAAAAATATAGCTAATCAGGGACAAAAAAAACCAGACCACATGTTTGGCATGAGCCATTCTATGGGCCAAGAGAAGCACTCACCTGTGCATCCATTCCCAGTGTCAGCTGATGTTTGAGAAACCTTTGTTTTCACAGAGCTCACAGATGACTTGCAGCACAACATTTGGGGAGCTGGAAGCCTGTCTTAATGATCATTGCTCATGCACATGGTTCCTGGAAAATCATTCATGAATATTGAATCCAATTATTATGAACAGGTGCAACCAAGTAACTACATTTCATGCTCACTGAGATATCACAAACACTTAAATTTGATAAAGTTAATACACAAATATATACTCTGGTACACAACAATAACTTCATGTTCATTCATGAGAATGCAAATAGAATGATCATGATTCTCACTTTCGAGGTTGTGATCAAGATTCATTTTCAGTCATTTTAAACAATTATTTCACCTCATTGCTTAATTCTTTCTACAGCTGAGAAGCCAATAAGGGGAGAAAGAACACAATTTATTGTAATCCTTTCCTTGCTAAAAACTGAGGCTTATTTAGGTCACTGAGAAAAAGAAAGGACTGGTTCATATTAAAAAAAAATCATCTTTCAGAGCTTTCTGGGCTGAAATTGTCAATAAAAAAACTCATTTGATTGGGATCATAGCCCAGGCTTCCTCTAGAGCTGGACTAAGAGTCAACCATGGGCACGTACCTGAGCATCCACATGTCTGGCTAGACAACCTTTACCAACAATCATGGGTTAGAAACAGATAGCAGCTTCAGGGTAGATAAAGCCAGTCTGCAGAACCTTGGTACCATCGGTGTCAAGCTGGATCCACCAGGAAGTTCTCAAGATTCAGCTTCTTTTCCATCATAGCAGAAACGGAAAGATCAGCCCAGGCACATCAGCAAACTGCTCTCCTGATTTTCTTCCCAATTTCTATTTCATTTGCCAGCTTTACCTGGAAAGGTAAGGAAAGGTAAGGAAACATTCAGCAATCCTGACAACCCTGTAGTATGTGTTGTTGCTGAGCTCTGCAGTGAAACTTGGTTTCTATACCTAGTAATTCCTTACATGTTCCTCACAAGGCATCTTCATCAGTTCAATCTTCTGTCTGTTGGGCAATACTCTCCCTCATTATTTCCAAGGTGAGCACAGAGGACTTTGCAATTGGTCTTTGCTGAGCTCCATCACAGTATCACAGGCCTTTCATTTTTTTTACCTGCAAGGAGAAAGATTAAAAAAAAAAAAAGTGTTTTATGATCCAGGCAAGGTGGCCTGAAGAGACGTGTTTTGGATTAACTCTGGTTACAAAAAACCAGAGTCAATTAGGATTTCATCCAAAAAAAATTAATGGAGGAGATTATTAAACTACTTTAGATTAAAGTCTGCTTCTCAAGGTTTTAGCTTTGGCACTTCTCTAAGCAATGGGAAATGCAGACCGTGAGTAATTGTGATTAGACTGTACAAAAGAGAACTTGGAGGATGAAATCATCCCTCCATCCAGAGGAGGTTACAGCAGTTGAAAACTGGAGTGGTGCTGAATGAAACAATCCATACCTTACTGCAGCCTTCAGCACATCTTTTCTGTCAAGAAAGAGAAGCCAAGACACAGATGGTTTTCACACTGGCAGAATTAATAATCATGGTACCATGTTAGTGTCATCTTAACATAATAAAAGTGAAGCTATAAATTGTATTCAGCATTTTTACAGCATTGACAATGACTTTTTTTTGTCAGCAGAAGGGTACTGTTCTCTCAGTAACTCTTGCTGAACTGCACTCAGAAAGAATTGCTTCAATTTACTTTGTTTTCTTTAACAGACGAATTCAAGAGAATCAGAGGGGTAAAAACAAGAAAATCCCACATGCTCAGTAGAGGTCTCAGTGAAAGGTATCATTGCACATGTCAGCATTTCTCTTTGTGTTCTGTGCCACTTCAGATTTTCTCTCCTGGCTGGAAAAGCACGGGCACATTTCAAACCAAACACAGGATTAGTCATTTTTCTGAATCAGGGCAAAGAGTGTATCAAGGGTAGAAGCAGCTAGGAAACACTGTGAGTTCTAAAACCTTTCAAAGCATGTTACATTTTGAGAGAAAACCCTTTCCATTTGGATTTGACTCTTCCCACTCTTGCTCCTACTCAGGAACAAATCCTGCTGACATGCTCTGCATTCCCAGCTCAGGAAATGGAGATGCTCCATCAGCTTATTTAAAAAATAAAATATATTCAAGTTTTCTTCTGATCATGCAATGGATAAGCATCTGGAGTCAATGATCTTAATGATTTTTCAACCTAAATGACTCTATATTCCCATCTTGTTGAGGAATGGAGACATACAGACATGTGAGGATGAAAGGAATTTTGAGAATGTTTATGTAAATTACAATTCTTTTTTTTTTCCCCAACAGATGGACTACTTCCTACTAAGCCTGGCTCACTACTGAGTCTCTGGCAGTGGCCCCTAAAGAGATGTCTAGAGAGTTTAAGGATAAAACCACCTTAATGTAAGGACTGGCATAGTCTTTCCCAGTCTGCTGTCCCCTTTTTACTGGAAATTGACTGGGTCATAGTAAAAATTTCTGATTATTAAGTGTTGATTTTTTTTTCCTCCCATGAATGTCTGATGGATTCCTTAAAAACCTGCTCTGTTCTGGAGGGTGCCTTTGCAGATTCACTTACACAGTCAACTTTATTGATGGAGTAATCCTAAGCCTGTGAAAACTTGGCATCTGCCTTGATCCCCCAATATTTTTCAGGTATCCCATTGATTGGTTTTACAGGCTGTTAGAACAGAAGCTTAAGTTGAGCTTTTCACAGACTCAGAAATGCTTCTGGTGAATATCCCCAATCACTTTTCAGGAGCATCCTATCCAATTGAGATGATCAAGATGAGATTAACCTATTATGGGTGTCATTTTTCTAAAACACTGATACTTTCATTTGTCAGTTATCAGTGGCAAGAAGCAGGTTTGACCTTTAAGACAGGAATATGTAAGATGTTGTCAAAATGGATCAGAGACTCAAATAAAATAGATGTGATAAAGCATTACCAAGACTGGAGAGTGAGAGTTCACTGCTCCTTGTGATGCCCCACTCTCTTCTAGAAACATCAATGGCAAACACTAACAAAAACCTGCTTTATTTCAGTATACACTGGCAAATTAATAACTCAAACAAACTATACAAATAAACTTACTTGGGCCTTCTTGGATGTGATCCTTATGTTGCTGGGCATGTAAATCCTACTGAATATCTGTGGGAGTCAACCCCTGCTTTTGCTCATCTTCTTAAAAGACATAGAAAAACTCTGCTTGCTATGGATATTGGGAAGATTAAATATACCTTCAGGTTTCTGTGGACATAATCCATTTCTCCTTCAATTTCTTTGGCCAGCCTGAGTTTCTTTTTTTTTTTTTTAATGCAGCATACAGTATTACCTCCCCATGTGGTGTTTGATAAATGTATTTTTACATTGTCTTACAGAATATTTGTAGGAAAAAAAAAATCTAGAAGAGATTGAAATGCCACTGATGAGCTTTTGTTTCACACTGTCACCCTTCATGATTAAATGCAACAATACAAGGCCTGGCATCATCTAGCTGAATAATTGTATCCATCTTTTGAATTTGCTGAATGATCATTTAGTGTTTCCTTCTTCAGATGATCAAGCATTGCATTGATGAAGCTCATAAAGAACTGGTTCAAATTCCTACTGAAATTCAATGAGAAATGTGAAAATGGAATGGCTGTCTTGCAAGCTCCTTATCAGCAAGATCCTCATCTAATCAAACAGTGCTCCAAACACAGTCCTCTGCCCAGGAATAAAAGATGAGCCCCGTGCCTGGAAAGGGTCAACCCTCAGCTCAGGTCCAGTTATTAATTTCTGTAATTGAATAAAAGACTCAGGAATTGATTTTCACCTATCCCCAGATTCATAGTTCCAGTCAAGGTCGGAGCTACTGACAAAGAATTTCCACTTCTGCCATTGATTGCACTTCCTCAGTGAACACTGGAACAGAAGAATACATCACCACTCCCCATTTCCCTGCCTGTGTGCACTGCCCTTACCTTGTGCTGAGCACAGAAGACAGAGGCTGTAGCTTTCTGAGTGGAAATGCCCATCAAACTGAGGATTCATCTTCAGCCTCAGTGTTGAGGTGAGGATGGTCACTGCAGCACTACTGCACTGGTTGAAGACAGGCAACCTTTGCCTGCTCAGACAACTTCAGTCACTTGGCCACTTGTATCTGCAATCAGAATCTCCTGTCAGAGTTCACAGTAATAGCTGGAAGAATAATCTGCCCAGTTTGTTTTTACCCAGATGCCTCCCCTGAACCCCTGCAACAGCAGTACCCTAGCTCCATGCTTTTCCGTTTTGTGCTAATTGCAGATATTTACAAAATAATTTACAATATAGCAATATTTGCCTTCCAAGCCTGTATCTAGAAAACATTTGTTTTGTATCCAGCAGCAGTACCAAATAAAACTCTTGACCCAGCCACCACTGAAGTTAAAATTATTATTAAATGAAGGAACAATTTCCTTCAAGGTTTTTTTAAAGGTAAGCATCTTACAGCTTCATCCTTGAAAACTCTGCCTTCACAGATCCCATTTCTCATGCATGCTACAGCCACCCTCTAGGAGCACATCCCTTCCCAATGCCTGCTACAAGGATGCAGTGAAATATGTCCTGTCATTGGCTTACACAGGGCCCCAGATGCTGGGCTGCCCGTTGGCACTGCAGGCTGGCTGCCAGGCCATCTGCCCCATGCCTGGCACGGGGAGGGGCTGTGCCCTGTCCTCTGGCTCACTCCACTGCTGCCTCCTGCTGACAGGCAGGCCCAGGGCCAGCACCTGACAGCCCTCTCCCCATCCCGTGGCTGGAAATGAGGCACAGAAATGGAAGATCACAGCTCAGTTCCTACTCCAGCATTCCAGGGTGCAGTGCAAGGACGGCTGCTCAGCTCATCTGCACACTGAAGATCTAGACTTGCTCCTGCATCTAGGAAAGAATCACTCTGTGTGCTGCCAACATCTTCAGCTCCCAACCTGTGTTCCCAGCTGTCACCACGTGCCACCATTTCTAGTGCAAAAACCAGCACTCCTGTGCTCCCAGAACTCCATCCAGACTGGATTTATCCACCACTGCACTCTTTCCATTATTCAGTCAAAAAATGCACACTGTTACAATTGCACCTTTCAAAAAAAGCTGTTTTCAAGTTATTCCTTCAGATTTCCCACCAAAAAAAAAAATATCAACATAATGATTCTAATGAGAGAATCAGAGAATTTAGTTTCACTTTTCCTAACAGTTTCATTAGAACATATTCAGTCTTTTTTTTTTCCTGCCCCTTGCTTCATGATTTGCCTCTTCATTTTTTTATGCTTTATATTTCAGATTTTAAGCTGAAGGAAACCCCTTCTCTCTGAAGAAGATTTTCTCATCAAGTGAGCCATATATATTTTCTACATTAATATATTTTTTTCTCATCAAGTAAGCCATAAATATTTTCTAATAAAGAAAGCCCAGCCTTACCTCAAGACATCTTCTGTATGGGACTGTCTCTTTAAAAATATTGAAGCTCTGGAAGTGGAATCATTTGCAGGTTGAACTGAACTGAAAGTGTAAGAGAGATTGTGATCAGATAAAATGATGACTCAGGTCTCATGCAGCACACCATTTTATAGGATTTTTTCAGTAGCCCATGTCCTTAGTGGTCTTTGCCTCTGAATTTTTGCTATGTCTAAACATCTTTCCCACAGCTGAATTGTTCAGAGAAGCTTGTCCTACTTCACACAAGATTTTCTTTTCCATTATGAACTGCAAGTTTTGAATTATTTGGTGGGTTTTTTTATCACATTAGTGCAGGGCTTCCAATGCTCCTGCTGGATAGATTCTGAGCTGGTACCTTCTTCATCCCTTTGCTTGCCACTTCCCATGTCTAAACAACTGACAGTTCACTTGGTAAAACTATTTGTTTTCCCTAATGAAAAAAAAAATGCACATTGTCTATTTTGAGTGGAACTGGGGCTCTTCAACTTCCAGCAGTTTTTCCTATTCCAGAATATATCTCACTTCTAGACAGAAATGAGAGATTGTAGCCTGAGTAGCTCATAGCTGCTATTCTCAGCCTGCCCAAACACATTCCCTATCAGCTTCTGTTTCACCTTTTTTTTTTTTCTGACTAGGCTTTCTTGATATATCAGGACATTACTTTTTCTATCTATAGGAAAAGTGTCTCTCATGTGAACAGAGAAAATATTCAAGTATTTCCTTACCAAGTCTTGCTGGGGGAAGTGGACCATTAGTTCAAACTGTTTATGCTTGTTTCTGTTTTCCCTGTATTTACAGCAAATAAATATGGTGCTAAGTTTACGTATAAATTATTATAGCATAAAGCTAAATATTATCTTCAGAAAGTCCCTATAACACCACAGAATTTCTTCTCAGAGCAAGGAAAGTTTACTCCACTTTTCTTGTGTGTATGCTAGGTGGAAACAGCAAACTGTGAAAAGGCTCATTTTAGCAGAGATAACTCACTAAAGTTATTCTGAGGAATGGGGTGGAATGAATCATATTCATAGGTGTGTGTGCTGGATGGCAAAAATCAATGATTTCTCTTAGCAAAGACACTCTGGGGGATAGAGAAATCAGAGCTGTGAAAAACCTAACAAATTTTGCCTGACAGATTTTCCAGGCAAACTACACCACTGGTGCACTGGGAGTAGGCTGGGGATGTCAGTCCCCACACTGGTAGGAGCAGCCCGTTGCACAGAGGCTTGTTTGAGATCCCCAGGGATGCTGATAAAGCCACCACACTCCCCTACTCCAGTGCACTGCCCAGGCTGGAAGGTGCAGAAGATGTTGGGATGGCAAAGAGCAGGAGTCCAGAGGAGAACTCAAGACACATCCTGCAGAAACAGGCATGCACCATCAAAAGCAAACCTGAAAATGGGGAGAAATAGAGAAAAGCAGGTGTGAAGGGCAAGAAAAATGAAGCATGGTATTCAAGAGTGGAAAAAAACCCAGGCTTGCTTGTGTCCCCATCCTATTAAGGTTTTATCTCTGCAGCCCAATTCAACAGTGCTCCCTGTGTGAGGACAATGCTGTTAAAGGTATTCCCTGGAGTCTCACCACCATTAAGCCAGCCTAATGGTGTGTGGGCCCAGGAAGCCCAATTATTGATGGTGCTTAATGGTCCCCTCCTAAGACATCCCTAACTCACTGAATCTTTAACAATACCCTGTCAAACAATGACCATGCCAGGAGCAGTGCAGATTCCTGCAGGCCTGAGCCACAAACAGACACTGTGTCAACAGCCCCCAAGGAACATGCAGCAATTTCTGTCTCCTGAGAGCAAGCAGAGCAGCCTTTTCTTGCCCATCACCAGTGACATTTGTACCCCCTGCCTCTTTGTCATCAGCAGTGATGGCACCATTGCAGCTCAGGGAAGAGCAGAAAAGACAAACCACTAACATGGTGCAGACAGCTGCTGGACTACCTCTAGTCCTTGGTAGTATAAATCAGGTGATCTAAATGTCAGTGTCTAATGCAGCCCCATCTGACTGCAAGGGATTGTAGCTCATATGGCAAAAGCAGGGGAAGACTGCTGCAGTCTGTGGACCAGGAAGCAATGTTGCTTTATGATTAAAGTAATTAAAAAAAAAAAAGGAAAAAAAAAAAAGCAGCAACCTCAAGGCAGGGAGTTACTATAAACACAAGAAAACCTCATACTTCTAAAGGCAAACTTGCCTAGTTTTCATTTTTCAAAATAAAAGGGCAAGCCTCTCTCTCCCTCATCCTTATCAGAAGTGCTAACCCTTGTTCTGCTAAACAGGATCAAGACAGTATTGATTCTACCCTGAGAATAACATAGCTGAAAATTAGATGGTTTACACAGACACCAAAATAGAGAGCAATAATGAAGTTCGAATAGCGAGGGTGAGCCTTAAGCTAAATTTGATCCATACCATGAAATGATCAGGTTTTATAAGCTCAGGAAGGTTGGACCTCTTCATTATTTGGACAGAAAGCCTCAGGAGCTGAAGCAGCAATGGAGGAGCTTCAGCTGGAGATCAATACAGCAGCATGCTGTTCAGTGCCTGGCTGGGCTCTGCTGCTGGAGGTGGGCTGTGGAAGGGCTCAAACAATTAAAGCCATTCCCAACCTCTCAGCAAGTGTGAGGACAGTGACCAAGCAGCTCTTGCTAAATTTCCATGGCACTTGCAGAACTGTAGAAGTCCATTTGAGTCCCTCTCCTCTCACCACTCCTACACATACGTCCTATTCAGCCCCTTCTGTGGAGTTTAAAAGCCCTAGTCTATTTAGCCTTTGCTTACACAGAAGTCTACTGCACTTTTGGCTACCCTTGTCACACCTATCTCTACCTTCTTCTCCTCATAATGAACAGCTGGAATGCCAGAACTGCATGCAGCTCTCATTATGTGGGAGCATCATTTATCAGCACCAGTTTTGTCTGCTGTTTTCTCACCCTTCTTGCTTCCTTCAAGCAGGTGAGGAGAGTTCAAGTGGTTTAAACGCTTGCATTCGTGTCTCTAAAATACTTCTTGCTGCTGAAGTCTAAAGGCATTTATTTTAGATGAGATCCCACATTACACTTCTTTCTCCTTACTAGAGAAATCATTAGGAAACCAACTGATGAGTGAACCTGGATCATTTCTATCTTTCTCAGGGAAAGCCTAGATGCTGGATTGCAGTACAGGGGCTGTGAGCTTGCTGCACTGGCTGCAGGCTCCACTGCTGTTTATCTGCTCTTTGCAGGCTGTGCCCTACACAAGGTGACTCTCAGAGATACCTATATGCATAAATATTCCACTAACCACCATACCTCAAGATATACATAATACATTACTTAGTCAAAGCAGCAGCAAGAGGCAATGCATTACACAAGTTACTGACATCAAGAGAGACTCGGGGCTCTTACCAGCACTGAGAGTGCTTAGCTGGGGTGTGCTCCTGACAGGGAGCATCACTCAGCTTCTTGCAGAAGAGGGCTTAGGTGCTTACCTCAAAAATTGGAATGTCTTTCCTCACAAAATACATCAGCCATGGAGCTTCTCTGTGTTCTTGAGGCGTGATTCAATATTTGAAGAAAAAGGCTTGATGCTGCTCACGATGAGGCCAATGAATATTCTGCAACTGGATGGAGACAAGATGGAGCACTATTTCTTGTGCTTCTCTCTAAACAGTCAATCAAAGCAATCTTTTTTAATAAAAACACACATAATCCACTTCCCACAGCTCTTGGAGGGTGTTTTGAGATGCTCAGCCATGGATCACTCACTCTGTAAGGTAGCTGGGAAAGGCCTGCAGTGCTGTGTCCCAAAACTGCACATGTCTGGGTAATTCAATTACTAAACCACACTTAGTGCAAGATACACAAAATACACTGGAATCATTTCATGCAAAGATCAAGAAAAAAAATGTCTGTGGCCAACTTCTACAAGTTACTGCAAGCATCAGAAATATTGCCTGATGCTCCGTATTTCCATATAAAGGTTCTGCATATATCACAGCAGTGGTTTTCATCTATAGGTCACTGACTGCCTGTCCTCAGGCTGCATGTGAACTAGAATCAGCAGCCTCAGTACCTCTTTTCATTTCTTCTGGATCTTTAAACCAGGAAGATGGCATCAAAAGTGTCATGTATTTGACAAATAACAGCCTTTGTTTTTATTGTTATTTTTGTGGGCTAGCAGGCCACAAAGCACCCTCTGGGTAAATGTTTCTCCAGAAGCCAATCAGTTCTTCCTGTTTACCAAACCAAACCATAGTAATATATTCCACAATCTTCCTTCTCACAAATCCTTTGACTTCCCACTGTTATCCACAATTCCTCCCACCTCCTTTCCCAGTGTATTCAGCCTGATTCCAAATTATCTTCCAGAAAATGTGAATAAACTAGTAACAGCTATTTCTTCTAGCACTGGCTGTCACATCTCTCCAAAGCTTTTCCTTGATTTCTGCCCCAGTCCACACAAGGGGCCACCAAAACCTGTAGGATTGTTTGTGATCTTCACCCATCCTTCACCAAGCAGCATGATGTTTAACTGCTGTGGTCCCCCCACCCAAGTGGGAAAGACAGTATCTCTGGTGACACTCAAAAGACTTCCACTTTTGTTTTGTTTCTGCTTTAACTTCTGCCTTTCCCATAAGCAAAACTCCCTACAGCAAACCAGGTAGAAACTTAGCACATAGGGAAATCTGTCAAGAAACTATTTGGATATTTCTTAATACTATTTACCTACTAGAACCAAAGAAAAGAAAACACAAAACTGTTGGAATGTAAAAGACCATCAGGCCACAAGGAAAGAAATACTGGGTTTTCTCTATTTTAAGTGAAAAGGAAATGAATTGCAAGAAAAGAGGCCAGCCAGGCACCTAACAGAAGCCAGCTCTGGGGCCTTGTGTACATGATGAACACACATGCCTGCTGAGGCATTAGAAGAAGAAAATAGTGCAAGAAGGGGATGCTCAGAGAGCAGGATGCACCTTGCCATTTTTGTCTGCGTGGCCAAGCTGCAGAGGAATAATTCACCAAGGGTGATGAGCAGGATTTGTCCCACTCAGTGACTTTTCCATTGTAAATGCCAAAGATGCATCAATCTGGACTGCTTTTTGCCTTTTAATTTCCCAAGAAAGCACTTTCAAAAAAGAGGATGAGGCAACTGTGAAAAAATTGCCACTTGTTTCTGTTAGTGAGAGCACACCCACCATTCACAGGTACAGTAAATGTCTGCTTTCATTCAGGGCTATAATGAGCCTGTATTTCTCCCAGTTGATAGCACTGCACGCAATGCTAGACTAAAGAAACAGCTTTCCCACTCCCCTTCCAGAAACAGATACCAGCTGGCACACATGGAAAAGTACACAGTGATGCCTCATCCTTTCCAGTATTGAAATGGCACATCTTTATAAAACAAAAAAATAAAAAACAATAACCAACCTCACCCCAAAAACCTTCTGACTAGGCACACTCTGCTCTTTCCAAACACAGCAAAACTATCTGCATTTTCTTCTGAGAGAAGACCATGGCCATTATTTCCCAAATTTTCTATCTACAATAATTTATTGAGGCTGGGGAGGCTACTCTCCTTTTTTTCTAGCCCATTTTTGTGCACTGTGCCCAAGACCTTCTCACATTTTCAGAGCACTTGAACTTGAAAACGTGGCTGCTGCTGCCCTCTCGCTAGAGCTGGTTCCTTGGAACAAAAGCAGCTTAGGATTGTCTTGAATCAAAAAGCAATAAAGAATCCTCAAGTTTGAGGATTCAAGCAATAAAGAATCCTCAATAAAGAATCCTCACTCATTTTTGGATCTAAACTTTTAAATGAATGTCATATTTGAGAAAATGACATGGTAAGAGTGTGCAGTTTCTCCAAGCACATGGTTAGAAGCAATCACCATTTGCGTTGCAGAAACGCTCAAGGTTTTTTCTGCTGCTTTCTGTCAGTGTTTTGTTAAATGTCATTTCTCTCCAGCTGTCAAGCACTTGGCTATTTTCAAAAACCAAGCTATTAAGGAGCCTTAACAAGGCCTTCAGGACATGATGGTCAGTCTCTTTTTATTTTCTTTTTAAATATCAGAGGCTGTTTTAATTCATTGCATTTTCAAAGTAGGTGTTTGCTGTTTTCTCAATAACACCTGTAAAAACCCCAAACTTACCTGAATTCCAGAAGAAAATGTGTTTAAAATGTCTCAGCACCAGAAACACTGGAATTGGTTGCCCAGAGAGGTGGTGGAAGCCTCATCCTTGAAGTTTTTAAGGCCAGGCTGGATTGGGCTCCGAGCAACCTGACCTAGTGGGAGGTGTCCCTCCCTTGGCAAGGGGTTGGAACTAGATGACCTTTAAGGTCACTTCCAGCCCTGACAATCCTATGATTCCATGATGCTACACTACAGATGTTTAGAGCATGGGAAGGTGAGAGTGCAAAAGTTGTCTTCTGCTTCTTTCTACCTCATATGAGTATTAATAAGCATAAATTAATTTTTATATATGTTGATGCTTAACAAACATGTAATAGAACATATTAAGGTTATGCCTACACTTAATATTATTCATTCCAGCAATATAATTATGCTTATGATTTAGTAATCATGCAAAAGTGCAAGTAGGAAAACTGGTGAACACGTACTAAGAAGTCCAGAAGAACCTGGGAATAAACCCAGTAGTTCCATTATACTGCATAATGAATCATGGTAAAATATTTCTCCTTTAAGCAGTGCAGAATACATTCTAAGTGTTAATGTAGCTGAATATTTTGCCCTGCCATGCATCTCCTTGCCCCATTAACATGCACCTATCACTAGAAGAACAGAACTCAAAATCCTTAGAAATGTATAAAACGAAAACACTGAATGCACTACAAAAATGTATTCTAGTAATGACAAAGTGCACCATATTATTGTATTAATTGATGTTTAAAGTCCAACAGAATGCAGTTCTGAAACTGATAGATTGCTGGATTGTTATCTGCCTTAATTTTTAAAAAATACATTAAAAACACCACTCTCCTCTAGACATCATTATAGGTACATTTGATTTATAATGTTTCTAAATAGATGGCACGGTGATGAATTACCCCTTCAGAAGATGAGAAGATTATTGGGTTGTGGGCTCTCTTTCCTAGTTATTCACTTTTAAAGCTATGATTCCAAGAAGAAAATCCTTGTAAATACAGCTGCTTTTACAAGAAAGGTGATGTGTGGTGATAGTGGAAATCATGCTTATCTCCCTGTCGCCGTGGGCAAACAAGCAGAGTGCTGGCCAGCTCCACTGGAAACCTCACAAGAAGTCAGTTCCCTTGGGTAGGTGTAGCAGGGCAGTCCTTAATCCAGGCCAGTATGATGGGTCTGTGACAAAGAAGGAATTGGAATTTAAAATGCTGATGCAAGGAGGAGAGGAAGAAGAAGTGATCAGGAGGTGTGAGCTCTGAACATTAAGCTTCAAAAAACCATTAAAGAAGTTTGCACGTATGTGCAGAAAGAGGTGCAAAGGACCTCAACCATCAGCTTCAGAAGTTTATCTTCAGAAACCTCATCCATTCCCAAACTTTGTGTATGTTCAGTAAGAGGGATTTCCAAGGTTTCTTAAGCAGCTGTTCCAGTGCTTGTGTGCACAACATGTGCTGACACACTTACAAAGATGTCATCAGTACATTTGCTGGAAATAAATATTTTAAACAAATCTAGTACTTGTTTTTTAAAATAGTTCTATTAAAAGATTCATAAATTAAAAGGCCGAACTCCATTTTTCAAGCTGGCAGGATTCTTTCACAATGAATTTTTAATATCTGTAATGGCATGTTTTCCTATGGATTAATAAAACCACAAGCAAGGGGAACCATTACCATCAACATGAGTCCTGGGCATTGGACAGCTAATTAATAGCAGATCGCTCTTCTCTCCATTCCAGAGTTTGTGAAATGTGAAGATCTCCATAATTGAACGTCATGCAGAATATTATGCAAAGCATCCCACTTCTTCAGAAGATCAGCAGGAGCTGAGTGCCATGGGAAGGGATGTGACAGCACAGAGCCTGTGCAGCTACAATGTTTACCCATGGAAAGCCTACAAATGCAAATCACAGCAGGACTCAAAATGGAGCCCTGGGGGAATCAGAGAATAACCGGAGCCCAGCTGGAATGAAAAATCCTCTGGAGCAACAAATTCAATATGCCAGGATGGAAGGAAAATAAATCTGAATCGAATAAAGCCTTGCAAGCAGACTGGCAAAAACAGTAGCAAAAGTTCTGCTCAGCAATGAAAAAACAAAATAAAAAGGAGTGTTACCATGATGAGAATGGAGACCTGAAATAACATTCAGCTAACGGTGTTAAATTAAAGCTAGGACTCTGTCATCTTCACAAACATCTCTGTTAACAAATACTCCAGTCTCCTGTTGTCCATGTAGAACTAAGCTCCCTGTGCCTCTTCCTAATGAAATATGTGTAATATCCACTTACCAATCAGTTTCCAATTAAAATGCTATTTCCAAATCACACGATCCTGCTACCCGAATTTCCATGCGAGCCCTTGGCATTCTATTTTATGAGCAGTCTTGCCATCCATCAGTTGTTCTGCTGTCAGGTCTAGGGCTGTGCTGAGCAGATGGCAGTGGATGCTGCTTGAATTCAGACTGTCAGTTTCTGCACAAGTAGAGGAGACAGGAATAAACATTTCCATCTAGAGCACACGTAAAATTCACCCACAAGATGTCACTGTTGCTCCAGAGAAATGCAACAGTTAGGGATTTTTCTGGGCATAAATTGAGACTGGGAGTAGGGGGTTGACTCCAGTGGGGTTGCTCAGGGGTTTGAGTGGTGCCACCATCTCGTAGCTCCACTCACTGGCTTCACCACACTGACATCAGGGAGCTGAAACCAGCAGGGACCATCAGAAAATCTCTGGAAGGACAGTGGGAAAATCCCCCGCACTTAAAGGACATCAGGCCTTTGGAGACATTGTGCAAATGAGGCCCTTGTTTGCTTGGGGACAAGAAGTTCCCATGGTGCAGTCACTGGAACATGGGGTGCCCCAGAGCCTCACTATTACCTGGAACACACCCTCCACTTGGTGGGCATGCAGGCAAAGTCTGCACCCCATTCACATCAGGTTTGGTTACTGTTCCTCACTTTCCTGACTACTACATGTATTGAAGAAGACAATCAGCATGGAGAAACAGCAGCTATACTACCTGATACTTCTCTGAGTAAGACCTTCACAGAACCAATGCAAAGAGAATCACAGCTTGAATAAAAAGCATTGGATTTTAGGCCATGTGCTGGAGTGGCACTCCTGGGTTTGCTATAAATCCCAGGCTCCAGCCAGAATTGCAGAATAAATGGGAAACACTATGCATGGTAGAGCAGCTCTCAGGACACACACTTAACTCTGTTTTCATGTGAATGTATTAAACAATCCTCCAGCACTGTGTCAGTGCCTGTGCCCAGATATATGCACATTTACAGGGCAACTGAGACTTCCACTGAATAAATTCCATTATCTCTTCTGGGCTAAGGAGTCCCTGCAGCTTATTCACACCACACCACTGACTCTACAGCAGAGATTTCAGGCCCTCATCTACTTTGTGTGGATGTGATTGATAATCAAGTTGCCCTACTGCTTGCTGCCAAGCATCCCATCACATACCACACCAACTCTGGGCAATGCTCCTTCCTTATACCAGGTTACAGCCATTGATCATCCTCTGCACCTATAGCCATGGCCAGAGGCTGTGTCTCAGCCAGCACCTTGAGCATCTCTGCTACCTCAGGGGCAAGGGAAAGGAAATGACTGACAGCTGCCAGTCAGGAACTGCAGGTGTGTGCCACATGAAAGTGCACAAACAGAGATAGAAGGGAGCTAATGGAGAAGGTATGTTTGGAGGAGAATAGTTTGCCTGAACAGAGGGACTAATGATTGATTGCCTAATATCTCCAGCTCCTGGAGCTCTTAAGAGCCTCATTGTCTCCCAGTGTTCAGAAAAAGGGACATTTCCTTTGCTGTGCTGGAAAATACAGCCTATAGAGACTGGGAATACCTTTCTTTCTTCTGTCTGNCACATCACAGTGGCTGGCACAGGGCACAAAGGCAAAAGGAAATTAGAGCAAGCTGGGTTTCATTTAAAGGACTCACAGAGTAGCAGTGGTTACTGGTTAACTGGGAGAACAAGCCAGGCACAGAGTGCAGCAGGGGCTTGGGAGAGATGTGAGTAGCCAGGGTGTGTCTTCAGGAGGAGGTGCTGAAGTCACCATCATGAACATGGGTGTTCCTCCCTCACAGGAATCAAATCCACCCTTGCTGGGGGCCTCTGGCAGAGTGCACTGAAAGGGGAGCCTCGTTTTATATTTCCTCAAATGTGGCAAAATTGGGTTACTCCATTTGAATATATTAGGTTATTCTTTCTGTACACAAAAGACCCACTAAACAGTGAACTCTCCTGGAAGATGGGCCTACTATATTCATGAAACAGAAAAGCTGCTCAACAGTTGCCTCAAAGACACAGTAACCTCATCTTCCACTTTTCTCAGAGAAAGAATGACCTGTAGATATCACAGCATGAACTGCCTCTTTCTGCTGTTCATCATCCAGGGGAAGTCTTTACCCATCATGTTACAGAAGCCTTTCATACTATTTCAGAGCTCATTTTCCCCCAGGTGCTCTCCACTGTGCTTGATATTAATTATTTCTGATAGTTAACATTTACTGAAAGGTATTGTAATAACCCTCCTAGCCATAGGGAAAGGAACTAATATCTCAGGTAAACAAAAAGAGCTTTTTTTTTTCCTGTAGAAAAACATCTACACAGTAAGTGGAACAGTGATTTCAGTGTGAGCTGGCTGCTCTGAAACAGCACTGACCCAGAGAGCAGTGGGCAGCTGAAAGAAGAAGGAGCCATCACCTTCCTCATGATGGGCTGAGATCTGACACAGGAAAAGAAAGCAAAGCAATCAGATGTCCATTCTGTCCTCCTTCTCTAACCCCCCCCAAGTGATAGAGAGATCATAAATCTGAATAGAAATGTTTTTATGATATCCAACTTGTGGCAGTATAACTGAGAAACATCTCAGTGCTAGGCCCTCCCTAACCACAGTGATGATCCTCTTGTACAAATAAAAAAAAATCTAGGTAACTGCATGGCTCTTTTTCCTCAAAATCCCCACAGAAGCATGTGGAAGAGTCAGTGATGAAGGAAAGGGTAAACTCTCTGAATTATCATCTTGTCTATCACTTTGTTACTTCTGTTGGTGGTAGATAGGACAAGCCAAAGTTAATCATTCCAATGGTACAGGATAAAAGTGCAATAAAAAGTGCTTCTGTTGATGAGCAACTCATGCAGCAGAGCTACTAAAGGGTTTGCTGCTATCCCTTTTAAAGAAGTTTCTGATGATGTGACTGTTCAATTGTTACTAATGACCTACAATGCCTTTGCATGAATGTACATATTTATAGTGCAGATGGAGCTTAATCCCAGGTATGAAATAGATAATTGATGCATAAGTAAGTATTAAGTTCTGAAGTCCACAATTTATCCTGGCTTAAGCATCATGAACTGAGCACAGTACACTGAGATGTTTCTAAGAGATAATTCTCTTTGAATTTGGTTGGCTGCACTTTCCTGAATTGAAAAGCACCCTTCATTATCATCCTGCCAATATTCACCCATATTTAAGTGTCTGAAAAACAAGTTACCTAAGCTTAAGTAACTTTATCCTCCTTACTTAGTTTCACATGTTGTGAAAATGGGTTTATTCTTTTGGTGATAGATAACATGTCACAGTTGTTAATTCTTGCAATGGAAGGCAGAAAGGAAACAACAGACTGGTGTTTATAAACAATAAATTACTGTGAAATGGTTGGGCTATTTAGTGGCATCATATAACCTGCCCTGAAATGCTTACAGTCAGTGTGGTTTTGTTCAGCCTTCTTCCTTGCTGTCTGAAAGGTGCAGAGAAAATACTTGATTTATGGCCCATGAAAATGTGAGTGGAGATTAACATAATAGGAACATATTAAGCTCTTCCAGTCTCCTATTAATCGACTTGCTAGCATTATTTTGATCAGAGGTATGACCTAAAAGTGGTATACATGGTTTCCCATCATTTATCATGCCTTACATTCTATTCTAACCTTCATAACACAACCAAATCAACTGAAGAGCAAAACAACAAATTATTCTAGGAGTGACTATAATGAATTAAACCCTGTTATTGTTCCAAAATCCTTCCACATGATCTCCACAAACACATGACAAAATTGCCAATACAACATCCTGACCCTCAGTAGGAACTAATGACTCCCAGCTATTTTCTCTGCCCAGCAATCTTAAAAATGGAGTAATCTGAAGAACAAACATTTGTGATTTCAATTCAGTGATGCTTAAAAGATGCCAAAGATTATCCAGCTGAAAGTGAACTTTTGTTCTCCTTAAAGAAACAGTGCCACTGGAGGTCAAAGCTGCTGTCAAATGCAGAATTCTCAGTGACTTCAATATTTGTAATTCCTGATAGAATAGCTGAACTCCTAGCCAAATAGACTGTGGGTTACACTGATAGTAGGGCACTAGTTTGCAGCTGACAAAGAAGTCCCACCAACAGCTCTGGCTTGTGTTCTGTGTTAGTAACACAGATATTGCTCATGACTTGGTTTGTAACTCAACAAATAGGGCAAGAACTCTGTCATTGAGACAGTGCTGAGTTGTCCCAGCTGATTAGAAAAGTCCAGCCCCAGTTGTCACATCAATATCCAGGTTTTTGACTTGATAGGATAATTGCCACAAAAGGCTGGAAAGGGAATTAGTGCTTTTAATCTGTTTGTCAGAAAGATGTATGTGAACAAGGTATTTAATCACCTCCTGTATTTGAGCTGGCCCAGCAGAAACCTTGCACATGTGCCTCAACTGGAATTGTGTTTAAAATTAGGCTACTTGAATAAACCTCAACCCAGGTCAATCTCAGGAGAGTAAAAAATGAGCAGAATTTCAGCACTAGTCTGGAACAGAACAAAACAAGGACCCTGGCTTTCATTTGAAATTTCAGCACTTGCTAAGCATTTTACTTGGGATGCTCCTAAACAATCTGAAGCCTCAAATAACACTATCACCAGGGCAATAAAATGGAATTTTTGTAGATTGTTTAGGATCCCCAGAGAATACATGGCAGAGGGAAGGGGGGTGATGCCTGGTGAATTGAAGTATAAAGTGAAATTGGAATTGAGGCAGTTAGGGAACATTGCTGAGCTGAATGGCAGTTCAAAGAACCCTCACTAAGTGATGTATAAAAACTTCATTACAGTTTTATTTTAGGCTTGGCTGCACAAAGAAGTATGCACTAATAAACTGAATCATCAAAAATAAATCGTTTCTATGTTCATTTCTTTTGAATTAATATCTGTAAGCTCAGTTTCATCACTTTCATTTAAGCTTGTGTTCTGATATTACACACGACAACATCTTTTGAGGAACTGCATCCTCTTTGTAGAACTGGGCTGCTTGCTTTTCTGCAATGAAAATGTGGGTTTTTTTCCCCAGAACAGCAGTTATCTACAATGACAGTTTTTAATTAGGGACAACACTTTATGTACAGAGGAGTGTACAGTGCTCAGTATTAAAGCTGCAGGGGGAAATTTTGAGAGGACACTAAGGAATCTAGACACACAATGCCATTAGCTGAAATACTGAAGGATGTTGCTGGATTCCCTTGTAAAGAACCAACATTCCCTGGCTGCTGTTATTTACAGTTTGGTAAGGGGTAGAGGATGCAACTAAGGCAAGATGTGTTTAACCAGCCCTTACAGCTGAGAAGAGAGGAAGAGGTGAACACCAGAAACTGGAAGATATTTTAGCATGTACCACCTAGAGCTGAGAGTTACTGCTCTCATTAGAGACTGGGAGGAAGGCACTTTTCCCCTCATCCTTTTCTTTCACTGCACTGTGCAGTCAGCAAATCACAGAAGAGTTGTCACAAAATATGTGTAGGCTCTGTTCTGAACCCCCCTGGACCTCTGTGCCAGCTGGCCTCACATAACACACCTTCCACAGCAACCTGGACCTGTTGGCTTTATGGCTCCACCTGCTTCAGCTCACTAAATCCAAACTGCAGTTGCAGATCATGAAATTTATGAAAGCAATACATTTTTGTTGGTCAAGGACAGCTATAAGCAGCTTTTGGTTAGAATTTCATAGCAGGTTAAACAAGCAATAGCTATTACAAATGCTTCTGTAAAATGAAAACAAACAAAAAATCAACAATGGTTTTACCAGAGAGGATAAACCTGCATTCATTTCATCTCTCACATAAAAGAATTAAAATATTTAAAGTGCTATCTTCAGATGAAAGCTTGTTATTTCTCTTTCAGAGTGGAAACATGCTAGTGATCCAAACAATCTAACTGGGCTTTTATTGGCTGTGTATTTTAATCTAATAGAAGGTATTATCTCTCTTCACAACCCCTATCTCTTTACAGCCTCATACCATCATGTATGCAATAGATTCTCAACAATCAAACAACACAACCCTTTGAGGGAGAGGCAGGCTTCTGAAATTACTGCAGTTTCTGAAGTCAGAGGCAACAGAGCCTTTGGACAACAGTCCTGTTTTCTAAATGAAATTGTTGATTTTTCAGTCCTAACAAGATGACAATACTTCCAGCATATTTCATGGAGATGGGCCAGAAGATCATTTTGCCTGTCCTAGCATAACAAACTTCCACCAGCAAGGCCATAATTCCCATTTCAGAAAGCCTCCACAGTGCTACAGTTAATCTTCTGTCCAGGAATTGCACTTGGACAGTCCTTTCTCACTTCCACACCACGTGGTGTGCTCTGATTGCTTCTCTTTGGAAGGACAGAAGCATCTACACAAAGCTGATTGAAATTTCATGTAGTTAGCCATGTTCAGACAACATGGTGAAGCCTGAAGATGGTGGTATGTTGCCCATCTAACCCCATCAGTGAGATGCAGGCAAGGCTGTGTCTCAGCCTGTTGATGAGGATAATAAACTACACACTTTTGCATAAATGGGCCAGACTTGGCTGAACTGAACAAAGTGCCTTCAGTACATCTCTATGATAAATATCTCCCTTGGACTGCTGCAATTATCAACGGGCTTGATTAAGGGATTGATTTGAATGCAAACAGCATAATTGACCCAGGAGGAAAGATGAATGGATATGGCCAATGCAGCCTTTAAGTAAGTGTATTACAAATAGATGGTACCATAGGGAAATGGCACCAGTTGCAATTTATTATTTTGCCATTCTCCTTCAAATGAAAAAAAAAAAAAATATTTCCTTTGGTTGTGTACAATTTTCCAGCATCTCATGCCTTTCCACATAGTCTTCCAAAGTTTTAAATGGGTCATTTTATTTAGGACATCCATAAAGTCATGATATAGATTAGT
>VYZU01022267.1:0-12808 GCA_013401355.1 Ceyx cyanopectus | reverse complement strand
GTAAAGGCCCTCGTGACACTTCTGCAAACAAGCCAACATGCAGCAACTGCAAGTCTCTGTACCTTTGCTTTGCACAAGTGTTACCTGATTACAGCTTCTCTCCATTTCAATAGAAAATACTTCTTAGTTAAATGGAAGCATACATAATTGTAATTGCAGTATTATTCAAAGCTGTGCAAAAATAGAAATTTACATATAAACTGGATTATTAAACCTGCTCACCAGCACAGAAAAGCATCTTCTGTGCATCATAACAAATGCATTTGTGTGCAGCACTTCATACAGGGCTGAAGAATTCTGTGTCAACTGGATTTTCCAACAGCATATCAGCTCCATAATTGCTCACAGAGAAAGCTGCATATCATTTCAAACAGCAAGTACTACAACTTCTTCAGATATTGCTTGGGTTGTTAGAGACATTTTAAGCAGCTGGGCTCTAGCGAGCCAAAAAGGGAAAATAAGCTTCTCATTTACAGTGATTAAGTTTTTGCACACGTATGGAAAGTGCCTCATTGCACATGAAGCAAATGCATGAAAGCTGGTTAATACAATCCCAACAGACAGCTCATGGAGTTTGAACAGCATCAGGGGACTTAAACCAGTATCTTTACATGGTGGTAACACTTTCAGACTTGATGCAAGCCTCCCACATACAGAAACCAGCTGTTGACAGGACCACCTGGTGTGATCAGTAATTATTAGTCCTAAGCAGCAAATCCTAGCTTAAGCAATAGTTGAGTAGCTTCATAAACGGTTTAATTCAGGTGACAAACAAGCTATACCAGTCTCCTACTGTCTTATCCAAAGTTCCCAGTCTTTTGCAGGGGGACATCAGTGTTCTCCACCTGCCTTTGAAGATACTCATGTCATGTAATTTGAGAGGGCATCAGGTCTACACTAATAAGCCATGACAAGGGTACAGTTGACCAACTTCATCTTGGCCTCAACAGAACTGCAGGCACATAACTTGTCACGAAGCTGGAACATTGGTTCCGATCTGTCCACAGAGGAGCAAGGACATACACCACAGTCTACCATAAATTACAGGTTAGGGCTTTAGCCAAACACCGTACCAAGCAATACTTGATTATTTACTGGAACTGTCTTTGTAGAGCAAGAAAATAATTTAAGGATTTGATTTTGCAACCCCATGTGGTAAAAAAAAAAAAAAAAAAAAAAAAAAAACAAAAAACCAAAAACAAACAAACAAAAANCTCAAAGTTACTATTCTTCTTTCCTTTAGTAGCCTTGGATAGGACAGTAGTCAGCCACTGAAAAACTCCAGGCTGGAACTTGAAAAACTCCTACACTTCCTCAGTGATTTCTGACTAACAGCACACTGCAAGTTACATACAGCATCACTGCTGCTCAAGCCATCCTTCCTCACACGCTGAGTGGGTCTAGCAGCTGACAGCACACTGCATCATCTGAACTTAACTCTGATTTGTACTTCCTTAGGGACCTCTATACAAACTGAAGGGCACGGTGATGTTCAGTAGCTACAAAAAATAAAAATAAAAATAAATTGTTTCTCATAATGCATCAAACAGAAGATTGGGAGTTATTAATCTGAACAAGATACACATCACCAGCACTTAAATATTAGAAATATTCTTTCTAGCCGAGATGTGCTTAACTTCCTTTTGCATCTTCACCCGTTATTACACTCTACAACACATTTAAAGCTTATGAAGCTTCAATAATGATATAAATTTATTGTCAAAGGCAGCATCCTTTCCTACAGTTAGCTCCCATCCCTCCAGGAACCGGCTGCCACTGGAGATAAAAGGGGCCTCAGCTGCATGCACAAGGGCCAATGACGACTCTATCAAGGACCTGACACAGCATTAAGCTTATACAAAGTTAACTTATAATAATACCATGGAATATCATCTTAAAAAGAAGTTATCATCTTAATTACTTCAAAGACAAATGATTTACTTTCTTAGAGAGTGGATTAGCCACATGGGATTAGGTGCTCTTGATATAGATTATCAGATCATTTGTGGTTTTCCCCCCCTCACACTTGCTGCAAGCAAGATGATCCTTTTTTTTCCCAATACACTTTTCTTTAAAGTGTAACACAACTGTCATTTCTTTGACAGCTAATCCATCCTACAAAGGTTGTATGTGTGCAGCTCATTGGGGAATTACAAGGTCAATTGAATACATACTGGTTCTTTTTGTTTACTGTAGTGTCCCCCCTTCCACTGTACTAAATATGCTTCTTTATCCACTTGTATCAGGGATATCACCAACTAGTCTACAAACAAACAAATCCCTCCCTCCAACTGTTCTTTCTCAGCTGACAGCCAAGTACACTTGCACCTGAAGTTTTTCCCATCTCTGCACTGTGCAAGGCTATCTTTGGAATAGAATAGCTGAGTATGTGTTCAGGAAGACAGAAAGGTGCATGGAGTCAGTAGATCACATGGTCTGATTTGCACCACTCTGCAGCTTTGCATCTGTTCAGGACAGATCCCCAAAGGGCAGCCAAGAGCCTGGGAGAAGCAGAGCACCCAGAGCTCCAGTTACTCCCTCTAGCTCCAGCAGCCTTTGATATCTGTTGCAGCCAAACATAACCTATCTCAGCCTTAAAGTCACTCTGCATTATGGCATGGGTATGCAGACTCCTGGGTACCTTTAGAACAGGCTAAGAAGCTGCAAACGTATTTTACTATTGTTACCATTCCAATTACTTTGCTTCTTAATACATGCATAACATGAACAGACAACAGAAATTAGCAAATACAGCCACTTCTACAGAAAGCCCAGTTTGCTAAGTATTCAAAATACTTTATTACTCTCATCTTCACAAAATTCATAGAAGCTACAGCTGTCTTAGTTGAGCTTCCCCAGCTATTATACACAGCAATTAACCATCAGTGATCTCCACATGTATGTAAATGACACAGCTTTCTAACCTTAAATGTGCTACTCTTCAAGAGATCTTGTGAGAACAAGTGTAGCATGAGTGAGTGGCATGACAATATATGAAAAGGACAAAACCAAGTATACCACGAGCTTAAGCAAAACTGGAACTCGCATCAAAGTCCACAGCTAATAGCAGGAGATATTGTGTGCTGAACTGTGGCACACAAGTTATTGCCATGTTTTACAGAAAAACTGCTGTACTTTGAACTTAACCAAAGCATTTCAGTAGCAAATGCACCATTTTCTTTGGCTTACAGATAGCAAGCATCACACTGAGCCAAGATGTCTCAATTTACTTTCATCCTTGTCACTTGGCTAGAAATCTGTTCTAAAGACAGTTGTTAAAGTCACTATAACAACAAAAAGATAATGCAAGCTGATGGACTTGATTTTTTGGTGGGGGGATGGTCTTGAAGCACACTGGTTTCACATAGTTTATTGCAGACAGAACTCACGGACTGTCAAGCAACTTCTGACAATCTTAATGTTCTAGTAGAACATAATTTCAACTCCCTGAAAAAAACAAGTGGTTTAGAGAGATGCTATCTCTCACTTTTAGACGCCTGGCTCAATTTCACTGCAGCTTGGTAGCAGCCCTACAGTCCAACGGCTGTCTGACAATCATCACCTTGAATTCTGGTTCCTCCAGGACACATTCACATCTAATAGGGCCACACAGAGATGCTCTTAAGAGCCCAGTATTACATCTGGATAGTAAATGGTATCAAGAAGTAGTCATCAACAGACCTCAGTATTAATACACATTGCTTTCAGCATGAAGCATTTTGAGTGGCTCGTCTGGATGCTTTGTCTCTATAATCTTATGTTAACTCACTGTGAATATTTAGAAGGCTAGAGATTCATAATACAAAGACACTTCTACTAAATCCAAGCCTTATATTATACATAAAGCCCTCAGTGTTCAAGTGGATTAATTTGAATACAGTTGGAATAATTAAATTTTCTAAAAATACAGCAGATTAAGAAAATCCAGAGGATGCAAAAACATCTAACCATACTTGCAGCCTTGCTTAGTTGACATGAAATGTCTGCATGCTTTTCTTTCAATCTTAAAAGTAAAAAACACCTCAACATTTACCGTGTCCTTCCTTTAACTTCATCCAATCAAAAGTAGTTCTTATGACTAGCAAAGATCTTTAAACCATCACCCAAATTTGCTGTTTTCTTGGCACTGCTGCTATACCAATGAATTCCAGAGGCTGTGAAGAGTCAGCAGGACTGTCAGCTGCCTTGAGATGAACTATATAATTTATTCCATTTTCTGAATTATCCCATAATGCAACAACACATTTTTCTACCAGTGACACACAAAACTCAGTGACAACAGAATTCCCAAAACCCTGATTTTTCAAAAAGCTTTCAAAAAAGTTTGACATCATACCTCACATTCCTTACTGAAGACTAAGGACATCTTCAGGAATAGCGTATACCTAAGAAAAAAGCTAACATATGTATTTAACTTCCAAAAGCCACTCTAGTTATTAGCCTATATGGTGGCATTTTGTTTACCAAGTATCAGAAAAAACATAAACTGCTGTTTCTTTACAGGATGAGTGCCTAGCATAGAATGGTATATAATAAATAGCATTAAAAAGAAAGTAAATAAGTTCCAAAGCTTCAGAAAACAAGTCTTTTATTTGTCTGTTGTCTGGCAGGAGCTCTACTTCATAGTACCTAACAAAAGAGATGAGACGTGTCTGCCTTTGGTGTGTAAGGAATAATGGATTACGGCATATACATCCTATGCATCCCTGTATGACAGCTTCATTCTTTATTTCCAAAGGGGACAACTCCTCATTTCCTTAAGAAATGCTGTTAAAACACAAATGCTTACATTTATAGAACTACTTCAAGACAATATTCCCCTCCCCTTCCTGACGTTAGAAAGGAACACTTGTCAGTAACAGCAATAGAATGAAAAGGAGCAGTGTTACAATATTTGATCTTTGAGGTCCACCTGGGCAGCCTGGCAGGTTGTACATCAACACTCGGGTGCTGACAACACAGCCCTTGTGCAAATGCACATACCCACCTCAGATGGCCTCTCTCAGTTCATAGCAGCGGGCCCCAGGCTTAGAGTCTGCGTTACACGCTGCATCCAAGCTCAAAACAAGGAGTATCAGAAGTGTAGGAATCCCATGCCAACACACACATCACCTTCATTTCTTGTGGCTAGATAGGTCCACATGAGAAGACCTGCAAAAATCACAGGGTTTTGTTTTTGCCATAGAAGAGCAGAACAAGGAGAAAAAGTATCCACAGCTGCCTTCAACTTGCAAATACTGTCAAATGTCTTCGCTGCTACAAAAATTAACATTTAAAACATGACCAAGTCCTTGTCAGCTGCTATTCAGAATTCCCTGAATTTACTACTTGGAAGCCTTTATGTTGTCAGACATCCTTCTGTTAAAGACTTCCAGCGCTGTCAAAATTTAACCTAACATCAATTTATTCCAAGCTTTCCTGGTTTTCTTTCTTAAAAGACAATTTAACATCAAAGGGTGGAGGGGAAAGGGGGCAGGCAGAGGCAGGCAGGAAGACATTTTCCTCCACCACATTTGTCAATAGAGCATACTGAGGTATCATGGCAGTCAGGTTGGCTCCTTCCCAATGTGAACCTTTAAGATCATTTAACTTTCAGCAGTTCTGTCTACAGACTTCAACAATCTTGTGCTAACCACACCACAAAGTGGTGTGCCTAGCTCAAAACTCCCAACACCCTCCAGCCAGTCATTCACATTTTAAAAAATGGTACCATAAAGCTTTTGTATTGTTCACAGAAGGGTTCCTAAGTGTCAGTACAAAAAACAAATTGTGCAGCACTGAACACCCTTCATCTCCTGTTGAGTACCTGCAGGAACTATTGCCAGCCCAAATGCTCTCCCTTTCTCCTATGGCTTCTTACACAGCAGCTGATAGATTGCACCGACTTCACTTTATTTGTTCTTGGTCTCTTTTCTGATTTCTCCTCATCACTGTTCCTGAGCAGCCACTCCACACTTAACTAAGCAATCTGTCATTTTTTCACTGTATACAGTGTTGGAAGTAAACAGTAAAGAATGCATTCCACATTCCCCATCAGTTGCTGTTTTGGCTTGACAAGCATACAGAGGATTTATCTTTCCTCTTCCCTTCAGTATGTCCCTGCAATAAATAGCCTTTCACTTGAAGAAAATATCTGAACTTGGGCATGTTCAATTTCATTGTCAATTTCACCATACCTGGGGTTTCACTTGCACTCTGCAGAGTCTCCTTTAGGTCCTACTGATCATCCTCTGTTTGTATCAGTACACAAAGCAGTTCTCATTACTAAGACTTAAATCTTAGTTTTACAGTGGTTCAGCTCAGAAAGACAGTTCTTACACAGTCTCAATACCTTTAGAGTGGAGTTATCATTTAAGGGAAATAATCTTTGAAACAGATGCAGTAACATTCACATTAATGTACATATTTACTTTAATTGTAACATAGTTGAAACATAGAAGTATTTCAGCAGTCTAACATTCTAGACGTTCACTATTCCACATGGCTTACTTACAACGAAAACAAAGAAAACAAGTGGCTATGGGTATTTTCTCCTTAATGTACAAGAGCTTCAAGTAACAGAGAAGTATTTCAGCACAACTTTTGCCTTCCAGCAGTTTTTGCAGCATGCTGTGTACTAACAGAAAATGCAAGAGCAGCTACAAGAAAGTAAATTAACCATTACCATAATACCTGCACATTAGAGACTGACATTTTGCTTATGTGAAGTGTAACAGCAATCATAGTGTAAATCCACACCTTGGCACCTTCAGCAGTCCACATAATTCAAGATCTGTGAATTTTAGCATGTTATATATAATCTGGGTAGTAGGAAAAAACATAAGATTAGACTAAGACAAGAGTCTCCTAGTTCCACCACATGATGTACTGCATATCCCCATGTACCACAGGTATCCAAGTGAACTTTGGAGAAGTCAGGTAATCTTTAATTTCATGTATTCTTTGTTTCCTAGATAGAAAGGCTTCTTGGTATTGTAAAATATAAAAGATAGACCACTTTCTCCCCTTAGAGTATATGAGTACTGTTGTAATACAACTACTCATCAGCACTGAAGAGCTCAGCAACCTCTGACATTTTCACATCAATAGTAATTAAATATGTTTCTAGGAGTAGGTAACAGCATTAGTTGTTTGTGACAACAGCATCTACAAATCTGTCAGCTGCTCCAAATTGTGCTCAAGTGCTGCAGCTTTGCCATTTTATTAAAAGCAGCTGATTAGTTCCAGGCCTCTTCTCACCTGAAGTATTATCTAAGACCATGTTCACCTGCAGCCACAAGGTTACTCTACACACCTGTTCACACAGGCCAGTATTTGCCCATAAAGTTAACAAAAGGGTCAGAAAATGAGTTCTCTGCCAAAGCAGGAAACACTTCAGGTCTCACTCAGATTCTTCTCAAAAAGGCACAAGCTTCATCCAAGTACAATAAGACAACATAGAAAGAAGAAAAGGAGAAAGCCAGCTCAGAATTTGTCCCTCTTCTTCCACACCCCTTCTGTGGATTGAAGAACTAGATGAAGAGCAGGGCATTGTTACAGAATTACATACAGAACATAAATTTCTCTAAGTGAATCAGACTCTCATTTTTGGTAAAGCTTCACTGCAAGTACTTTACTGGTGATCAAAGCCAAGATAATATGCTAAGAGAAGGGAAGCTGATTCAAGCCAGGCTGATGTTCCTCAACCCCATAAAGCAAGCAGGACTGTAATTAAGAGATGCTTCAAATGCAATCTTCTCTCCTTCCTCAGTTTTCAGAAAACACCACAACTTGCATACTTCCCCTCTGTTCTTCAGTCACCTACAAGAGCACCACTATTCTGCCCAGATTCCCCATATCATTACATTCAGTAAGTTTCAAAGAAAGTTCTTTGGGCTTGGCTGACTGCTGGAGCAGCTGGGAAGTGTGACTCATGCAGAGAAGAGCTATTTTACACAACTCAGGGTATCAGTATTATTATGACTCTGGAGATACTTGCAGAAAGAGCAGACACCAGTAAGGCTTTAAGAAATGTGTTGGGGTTTTCCCCCCTGCTCCAGCTCTTGTCCCGTGTTAGGTTACCACTGTTAGTAACAACATGGGTTCTAATTCTTTGCAGTTCTCAAAGTAACTTCACATTGGAAAAACAACACAATGGTCTGTATTTTAAAAATCCCCTGTTTTACTTACCATCACTTTCACTCTTACTTTTCAAGTCTTCCATCCACGTTGGAATACTTTTCAATGCAACATAATCCCTTAAGTACTCTTTGCGTCTTTCTTCCAAGGTCATCTTCAGCAAGCGCTCTGTTTAGGGGACAGAGAAACACAAGCTTTCATCTGTTCTTGCACATTAGCCAAGTAGTGACCAATTCAGTGTCCTTGATGCAATAAAACACACATTGAGAGAACCAGGCATGAGTGATTTCATGAGTTACAAGTAACAGCAGCTAAACAGTGCATCTGAACAACAGCACGAGCCTATTTCTGGCTATCCCAATTCGGCAAAAAGAAATGCCTCTTGACCACACTCCTGGCCATCCAGATTTCATCCCCACATCACTGCTGGGCCTCTCCTTCCTGCCACTTAATTCAAGCATCAGAGAACTAAGAGCAAGCTTAAGAAAGTAGGGAACTATTGTTGATAGAAAGTTTTCACATGCTGAAGTTTGTTGTTCAGGTTCTGCATTTGTAAACCAAAATATTAAAATCAAAATGTAAGCATTTTTACTGAAACAAGTTTACCAATACCAGCAAGTAAAGGCAGGGAGCACAGCACAAGATTAACAAAGTTCTAGCACATTACAAAAGAAATTAGAGCTACATCAAGCACTATGTCACTCTCTAGATTCTTGGGACAATAAAAGGCATTTTTGTTTCATTGGGGTTTTTGTTCTGCAAATGATGTAATCGTCAGCATGAGAAAACTGCTGTTAGACACATTCGGTGATATTGATTTGATCATTAACATGACACACTTGGTTACCACAGTAAAACACATGTGGATGGCTCTTTTCTCCTGAGAAAGTCACACCTTTTTTCAGACATTTACTGAAAAGTAAAGCCTCAAAGACTGTACAATATGATGGCAACTGCCAACCTCACTCTTCTTCAGACCTTGCTATAAATGGGCTGAATTCTAAGGTAAGAAAAATGCACCACAATGACCAAGTATCACAAACAACCCCAGCATTTCAGCAAAGCCTGGTACCAGACTTTTGCCATCACAGCCTCTTCTCCCTCACCACATCAGCAGTTAGTATTAGTTGAGCAGAAGATGCCAAGCTTTCCCCTTTTCAAAACAAAGTGGGGGAAAAAAACCCAAACACACACCACAAACAAACAAGTCCAACACACCTGCTGTACATTTCACAGCACTCATAGGCTAACCAACTTACTGGGTCTGTTTTTACTAGTGGCACTGTATATTTTTCTTAGTACTAATATTTTTCATACTGTACTAATATTTCTGTTTACTAATATATTACCATACTGGTATATTTTTTTCTTGACACATTATTCAGTAATAAATGCCTTTTGATGATTCAAGGGTCTTTAAGGGTGTAGGGAAGGCCTCAACCCATATTATTTTCCTTTAGCATAAAAGACTAGATTAAAATTTTAAAAAATAATAAAAAAATAAAATTCTCATCTCAAGGTGAAGAAGCAGCAAGTGAGTTGAACAGAAAAAGTGATTCTCAGATAAAGCCTTAAAAAAAAAAAAAAAAAAAAAACTAATTTTCACTGGGTTTGGTGTTTTTTCTTTAGGTTTTTTTAAAAATAAAGTTTCTTAACTGTAAACACTACAATTAACACAGTCTAATAACCAAAGGCAGGTTTTGTGCAGATTCCTTCAAAAATAAATCTCTTTTGATATTTTTGACAGTGTTAACAATTTCTTCAGTTGAAGAAAAAAAATCATTCTCTCTCATTATTCAGACTTGGTATCTTAATTGGATACTTACAAACACAGAAGTAAAACTAATGTGATTATGATCAGCATTATGCACAACAGGCATTTAACTCCATTACTTGGTCTTCAAGTACACAAAATACCAAATATTTAGCATGCACATTAGAAATAGTAGATAAATGTTAACCTGAGTGTGTATCTGTGCGTGTCAGGTTTGAGGGTCTGACAAGCAGAGGAAGTCTGGCTGCCTTCTGCTCAAGTGGTTAGAGAGAGTTTTGTGCCTTAAAAACACAAGGGTTTTTTTAAGGGAAGGTTTTCTAAAACTTCGCTCTTTTCAGTCTGCAGAGAGAGCTTAAAAATCTTAGTAATTCACAAGCTCTGTGGAAGATTCTTCCAGCAGCCATAGCTGCAAGTAGTTTTCTGCCTGTAGCTTTAACAGTTTGCAGGCAGAGCAGTCTTCTGTCTAACACTCAGAAATCAACTCCAGCTCTGCTTCTCTCTGCTTCAACTGTCCTCAAGCAACATCCACCCTGGGAGAACACGGACCAGCCTTTAATTACCAAGAAAGTAATTAAGAAAAGCAAGTGTATTGTCAGTGGGTTTGAACTCAATATTTAGCAATCAGTGTTTTTTCTTTTTAAAAAGTTCTTGAGAATATAAAGGCCTGAGAACAACTTCACCGAGAGTTTCAGGAGATCAGCATCAGCAAGCTCAGCCAGATTTACAGGGGTTCAGGAGTAACTGGGAAAAGCAAAGGCAGATCTAACAAGAGAGTGGATTTCAGAAATACAATATGGATAAGAAAAAAAAAAAAGATGGGCTTCTATAATTTTCCTTCTCAAGTACAGAAGGTATGTGGCAAAAACAGTCACATAGGGCTACAAGCTGAAGAGCAATTCCAATAACAAACACAAGTTTTTTCTGTCTTCCTCACTCAAAGCACCCAAGGCCAGCATCATCCACATGGTGCTGGAAAGCAGCTCCTGGAGCAGACGACTGCAAATGCTGTTCGTTTCCACTGGGCAGAGAGACACCAAGTTCTGGGCAGCCAGCACTCCCAAACATGCTTCCCTGGAGAGAAAAATCTCACCAGGAGTCCCGAGCTCTGGTTTGCGTTCAGTGACATCACTGTACTGAATAAACCAGAATATTTTTCTGAAGGTAATGACATAGAGCAATAAGGACTTGCAGAGTTAAAATCAGTTGGAGTTCATCACACACAAGCAATGCCCGAGAAGATTTAACTGTATCTTCCCAATTGAAAACAGAAAAAAAAAGTCTGGTAGAAATTTGTTGCCTCAACTACAGCGACATGCTTTGCAAGACAGCTTTGAAAGGAAAAAGTACACAACAAAACTCGCTTTGTTTGAGCAGAGTTGGACAGGAGCAGCTAACCTACAGAGATCAGTTTATTTGTGCTTCAACAGTTTTCCCTTAAAAAACATGCACTCAGTTCCTGGCACAGACAAGGCTGAATCCTGTCGTTCAAACTGATCTTCTGATTTCTTGCCTTGAAACACAAAGGGCTGAAGAAAGAAAACTTGAAATATCACACACACACACACACACACACACCCCTCACCCAGTATGTTTTAGTTTTAGTTCCTATCCTCATACACTTCTAGAATATTTCTAAACGCACCAGGCACTACGTGTTTCCTCTTAGTTGATGAAACTATTATATTACTACTGTATTAATTTATCTTAATTGCTCTCCATGTGATCAATATAAAATACCAAAATGGCAAGGTCTGCAAAAAATGTATGTCCCACTGTTTTCATGCGCTTTGGTTTGACATCGGTGCTCTATAAACTGAGACAACACAGGGTGAGGAAGCCTAAATAAATAAATAAAGTAGATAAATAAATGGGATAAATATTTCCTGGGGGAGGGGGTTGCTTTGAGAGCCGCCATAACCCAAACATTTCACTTCGGCCGATCAGGGCTAGAAGCTAAACTCAAGCGCATTACAATAATACAACAAAATAAAAGCGCAAAACAAACAAACCATGTTTTCCCCTGGGGAAAAAAAAATAAATAATCAAAAGACAACTACATGGAAATGAGACGAGACACGTTTTGACAGCATGTGCCTAACTTTTCGGCCTGAAATACTTCCACAAGGTGACTCACGGGCGGGTAGCCCGCAGGAAAGGGGCTGTTTCCCATCTCCGTCCCCGCTCCCAACCCCTCACCACCCACTCCCTCCGCTCACCTCAGGGCCCCTCTCCTCCCAGCCAAACTTAGCCCGCGATAACCCAAAGGGAACATCCCAAACCCCCGGCCGTCCGGGCAGCAGGGAGACAGAAAGGACCCCGTGGGTGCGCAATTTTTAGGGTGTTTCAGGCGAGAGACCCCGGGGGCAAGAGCGGACAGCAGGGAACGACCGCGCGTGCACACGCCGTCACCTGAGCCCCAGGCGGCGGGAAGCGCTGCCGGGAACCCCCGGGCGAGGCGGCTCTAAAGGGACGGGACACCCACCCCTAGCACCCAGCGCCCTCTCTATGGGTCAACATGAGGTGAAGGCAGGAGAAGCGGGCCCGGGCCCGGTACCGGGCGGCTAGAAGGGCGTCAATACCTTTCTCCTCCCGCCAGAGCTTTTTCCGCTTGTTGCCGGGGTACATGGTGGTGTGGCTAGCGGCGGCTTTGAGCTGCAGGTTCCCCAGGCTCACGAGGGGGTGGATGAGACGCCGCGCCAGAGTCGACCGCAACCGACGCCGTGCGCCACTGTTCGCTGCTCCTGCTGCTCCCCACCGGCTTCAGCTCCGCACCCGCCGCCCGGCTCCGCACGGCGCCCGTCAGCTAGGTCACGCCTCGCTCTAACCCGACACCCCCACAGCGCCCGCCCCCCTCCCCGCCGCCCGTTGGCTCCGGCACACGCCGCTCAGCAGCCCCCTCCTCCGCCCGCCGCCGCC
>VYZU01022266.1:1603-17010 GCA_013401355.1 Ceyx cyanopectus | reverse complement strand
TTGGATTTATCTTGCTTGTTCCTACTCCAGGATGTGAGAGCCAATTGCTTGTCAGAAGCACTGAAGCAGAGTGGTGGGAGGGCAGAGAAACCCTAATAGCACTACAAATCAATAACGACTTTTCTTGTATTACAAGTTTGTTGCAGCCCAGAGCTCTGCAATCAGATGCTGCACATATCATTGCTCTTTTTTAAGATTTGGAGGCATGTGGACTCTATTGGTGAACAGAGTACTTGGGAGATTTTGTGCCAAGACAGCTATTCTAGGGGAAAGTAAGTTGTATTTTTCAGGGCACCATCAGACTCTTGAAAGCAGCAGCAGCAAGGCCATCTGAACAATGTCCTTACAAGCAAAAAGAGAGGAAAAATAAAATGAAATGAATCATCTACCATGGTTACACTGCATTTCAGGACTCACTCTTCTGTGTTTCCTTAGAGCTCTACTGCAAAGATCTTGCTGCCAGCATGTCACAAATTCCTGTGCTCCCCATGGTACCTCAGAGAATGTGAAGCTCACTTTCTGTCTCCTCACTGAGTCGAAACCAAACAGAAAGGATGACAAGTTCAAAAAAGCCTGGAGAAGGAGGAACCTCAAGATGAAGAGATGCCAGCTGATGCCTAGAAGTTTCTGCAAAAGGTGATGAAACACTCCTCCTCTGTTCTCACTCTTGACAGGGCATATGCCACCCATGGCAACCTGCTCTCACTGAAACCCATTTGCCTTTACAGCAGTTTAAATACCATTTAGGATTACACAGGATCTCAGATTAGCCCTCTGTGAGATTTTGTGCTGCTATGAGTGCAAGTGGGCCCTACTTTGCAAGGTTAAGAGGAGCTGCCCCACTGTCCACCTCTCCTGGGTGCACCATGGATTTGTTGGGTCTACATTGGAAATACACAGGATCACTCCACAACCTCCCTGGGCAGCCCGTTCCAGAGCTCTGTCACCTCACTGTGAGAAAGTTTTTCCTTGTGTTGACCTTAAACCTCTTGTGCTCCAACTTGCACCCATTGCCTTTTGTCCTGTCATTGGATGACATTGAGAAAAGTCTGGCTCCATCCTCCCTAAACTCACCCTTAACATNACTCGAGGTGGTGTCTCACGAGTGCAGACTAGAGGGGGAGGAGATCCTCCCTTGACCTGCTGGCCACATTTCTCCTAATGCATCCCAGGATGCCATTGGCCTTCTTGGCCGCAAGGGCGCATATAGATGTATGACTTCAGAGGGCTTTCATTCCATCAAACAAAACCCACAAAAGCTCAAAATTATACTGCTATGAAGCATTGTTGTGTCATCCTATTTAAGGCAGAAGTATTATCTCTCACTTTGCTCTCCTGCTGAAGCAATATCTCTCTGTTAAGCACGCAGGGTATATCACAGGATTCGCCTTAGGGCAGAGATTGTAGTGACTACATTTCATAGCTAATGAGCTTCTGAGAAAAGGTTCTATAAGGAAGAGAAAAAGAAGCAGCCTCAATGCTTTTAGTTATATATCAGTCATTTGATCAGTCTTATTCCAGCTTGACGTGAACATAAAATAATTAAGGTTCCTGGTGTAACTTACTGAGCTATGAGTAGCAGACATGATCTGGGGTGGATCATACCTCTCTCACTGATAATCCAGGTTCAGTGCCTTCTGAACAAACAGCCAAAGCACATGACAACCTGATAGAAATTCTATAAATGTACATTTATTAGGAAGTAAATCCTTGCTGACACTGATCTACTCAGCTGATTTTGTCCAGATGAGGATCTTGATGACTGAAGGCCAAGCTGGGGGAACATAATGAGAAATAAACACTTGGTATAAGTTCTGCTGTTGTCTTGAAGTGCCTCAATTGAGTTTATGGTCATTGTTTACAGCACAGAGTGCAATACCAGTCATAAAGTGGGAGAGCAAGCAAGCAGATGACAGAGAGAGAAAGGGATATAATTCTCACTTTCCCAGAATATGTTACAGAAACTACAGTATTAATACTCCAAACTTCTTTCCTTTGAGACATCTCCTTCTATTAATCTGATGTTACTATGATGCTATAGAATCCAGCACTTACAGAAATAAGCTGGCAGTACTATACCAATATTAGCATTTAGAAGAATTTATCTGGTTGAGTTAGCTTTGGACACATGTGCATTCTGTTGAAAAAGCATGAGAGTATCTTCAGCAAGAAATAATCATTTCAATGAGCACAACACTGAAAGCAAGCCCTGTTGATTGCTGGATGCTGACCAATGCATTAGTGATCCCAACAACTGCATGCTTTGTGTGGGTATTTAAACATATTTATTGCTCACATCTTCTTCACGGTTTGCTTACCACTGACCTTCTGATTTCAGCTACTCATAATAACCAGCAGTAATTTGCCAAAGGTAACAACGGTAACAAGTAACAACTGTACTTAGGCTTAGCTCCCATATTGCCACAGTATTATAACTGTATTAGCAGCTGATGGCAGGGAAGATTTCAAGTCCCAGCACAGTGAAATAAATGTTACTAAATGTTAGACTACTGTGAAAGATTCAACAAAACATAATTACCATGATTATAAGCTATAAAAAGTAACATTACAAAAGAGCTCACTTAATACAAAGGAGAAGAGGAACAAAAAATAGATTTCTGTTGAGAGATCTCTTTTAAACCATTACAGAACATTTCAGCAGTGGATAGGAAAAACCAGGTTGCTGTATCTAGAAAAGCACAGATAATTGTGTTTTTCATTAAACCAGTGCTATNATTTTGTGCTGCTATGAGTGCAAGTGGGCCCTACTTTGCAAGGTTAAGAGGAGCTGCCCCACTGTCCACCTCTCCTGGGTGCACCATGGATTTGTTGGGTCTACATTGGAAATACACAGGATCACTCCACAACCTCCCTGGGCAGCCCGTTCCAGAGCTCTGTCACCTCACTGTGAGAAAGTTTTTCCTTGTGTTGACCTTAAACCTCTTGTGCTCCAACTTGCACCCATTGCCTTTTGTCCTGTCATTGGATGACATTGAGAAAAGTCTGGCTCCATCCTCCCTAAACTCACCCTTAACATAATTATAGACATTGATGAGGTCCCCCCTCAGTCTTCTCTTCTTCAGGCTAAAGAGCCCCAGCTCTTTCAGCCTCTCCTCAGCAGGGAGATGCTCCACTCCCTTAATCATCTTGGTAGCCCTGCGCTGGACTCTCTCCAGTAAATCTCTTGTCTTTTCTGAATTGGGGTGCCCAAAACTGAACACAGTACTCGAGGTGGTGTCTCACGAGTGCAGACTAGAGGGGGAGGAGATCCTCCCTTGACCTGCTGGCCACATTTCTCCTAATGCATCCCAGGATGCCATTGGCCTTCTTGGCCGCAAGGGCGCATATAGATGTATGACTTCAGAGGGCTTTCATTCCATCAAACAAAACCCACAAAAGCTCAAAATTATACTGCTATGAAGCATTGTTGTGTCATCCTATTTAAGGCAGAAGTATTATCTCTCACTTTGCTCTCCTGCTGAAGCAATATCTCTCTGTTAAGCACGCAGGGTATATCACAGGATTCGCCTTAGGGCAGAGATTGTAGTGACTACATTTCATAGCTAATGAGCTTCTGAGAAAAGGTTCTATAAGGAAGAGAAAAAGAAGCAGCCTCAATGCTTTTAGTTATATATCAGTCATTTGATCAGTCTTATTCCAGCTTGACGTGAACATAAAATAATTAAGGTTCCTGGTGTAACTTACTGAGCTATGAGTAGCAGACATGATCTGGGGTGGATCATACCTCTCTCACTGATAATCCAGGTTCAGTGCCTTCTGAACAAACAGCCAAAGCACATGACAACCTGATAGAAATTCTATAAATGTACATTTATTAGGAAGTAAATCCTTGCTGACACTGATCTACTCAGCTGATTTTGTCCAGATGAGGATCTTGATGACTGAAGGCCAAGCTGGGGGAACATAATGAGAAATAAACACTTGGTATAAGTTCTGCTGTTGTCTTGAAGTGCCTCAATTGAGTTTATGGTCATTGTTTACAGCACAGAGTGCAATACCAGTCATAAAGTGGGAGAGCAAGCAAGCAGATGACAGAGAGAGAAAGGGATATAATTCTCACTTTCCCAGAATATGTTACAGAAACTACAGTATTAATACTCCAAACTTCTTTCCTTTGAGACATCTCCTTCTATTAATCTGATGTTACTATGATGCTATAGAATCCAGCACTTACAGAAATAAGCTGGCAGTACTATACCAATATTAGCATTTAGAAGAATTTATCTGGTTGAGTTAGCTTTGGACACATGTGCATTCTGTTGAAAAAGCATGAGAGTATCTTCAGCAAGAAATAATCATTTCAATGAGCACAACACTGAAAGCAAGCCCTGTTGATTGCTGGATGCTGACCAATGCATTAGTGATCCCAACAACTGCATGCTTTGTGTGGGTATTTAAACATATTTATTGCTCACATCTTCTTCACGGTTTGCTTACCACTGACCTTCTGATTTCAGCTACTCATAATAACCAGCAGTAATTTGCCAAAGGTAACAACGGTAACAAGTAACAACTGTACTTAGGCTTAGCTCCCATATTGCCACAGTATTATAACTGTATTAGCAGCTGATGGCAGGGAAGATTTCAAGTCCCAGCACAGTGAAATAAATGTTACTAAATGTTAGACTACTGTGAAAGATTCAACAAAACATAATTACCATGATTATAAGCTATAAAAAGTAACATTACAAAAGAGCTCACTTAATACAAAGGAGAAGAGGAACAAAAAATAGATTTCTGTTGAGAGATCTCTTTTAAACCATTACAGAACATTTCAGCAGTGGATAGGAAAAACCAGGTTGCTGTATCTAGAAAAGCACAGATAATTGTGTTTTTCATTAAACCAGTGCTATCTCCTCACTTCTCTGCCTCCAAATGGTTCTACTGGTTTTGTTTTGATAAGAGTTACTTTGATGGGGCATGACAAACTTGTCAGCCCACAGAAGCAGTAAAACAACATATCTTTTACATGGGGAATTTCACATGACCCACAGTGGCATATAGAATGAGACCCGTTGAAAGGCTCCAAAGCAAACACAGTAGTGGAAAAAGCACATGAATATAAACCTTCTGTCAGGAACTATATAGAAATATCCTTTCTTTTGGGAGAAGCAGAGATTACTTTCATTAGATTTTCTGTAACCAGACCAGTAGTCCTGCACCACACATACATCATATACAGTATACTGTACATAACAGCAACATGCATGACTGTATCCAATGCCACTTTGGGATGACATTCATCCCATAATATGGGCATATAAGTTTGTTACTTGAGTAAGTATCTGCTCTTCCTCCACCTGACCTATGTCAAGGCTCAGCTTTTGACTTACTCATGAATCAATTTTTTGGAACTTTTTGCTATTGGGTATGAACGTTTACCAGAATCACAAAGACCGACAACTGTTTTTCTACTGTTACTTTATGCTGTTTTTTCTTTCTCTTTCCAGTGGAAAACTAAGCATACAAAGCTATTCTAGCAATGCAGCTTGTTAAAATATTTTAATGACAGATGTTGCATACAGCTACAGTGCTACTTATATTTCCTTTTTTTTTTTTTGGTCTCATCAGGCATTCTTCTTATCAATTGCTTTTTTCCTCACTGCTACAGTCCTGAGTTACATTCATCTCAGACTCTGCTTTGGCCAGAATTAAAAGCATGACCTAGAAATTCCTTACAAATGAAAAATGATTGCCAAAATAATTTAAAGTTTTAACTAATGATTCTCTTCAATAACTTATACATGGGTCATCATATTCTCATTCTGGGTAACCTGTTATTTTTCCCCTATGGGGAGGCTTTTCTTAGTTAGAAGATAATATCCTGCCATTTAAAGAAACTGAAGCATGAAAAAAAAAATCTGAAAAAACATTTTGAGACCTTTTTTATGTGCTTCAGAGAACTCAAATCTCTATATGTACTGTAAGAGCATAGATCTGTTGTGCCATTCACTGACTGAATGCGAGCAGCTTGAATTCAGTGGTGATATATTAAAAGAATGCATGTGAAGTATAAGGTATTGTTGAAGGGAGAAAATTCATATAAACAATTGAGTCCATTTTCTGTATCATGAAAGGCAGAAGAGAGGGATAGAGTGGTTTTCAAGTCAGAGGCAACCTAAAGTACACCTAGGACATGCGAGTTCATCTGAAATTCTGCTATTGCTGGAGCCTTGATGGGAGCGAGGCACAGAGCGATGCTCTCAGAAGCACTTGTGTGCATCTTTAGCTATCTAAAAAACGTAGGTAATCTTCATCATCATCAAAACTTCACATTGTATTTACACATGTGCCAAAGGCAACATTTCTATTAAACTCATGCCAGGTGTTGAACAAAAGAGAAAAACAAAATGAAAGCAGCATTTACTGTCTTTGCCTGTAGTATGTTCTCTGAGATGAGTTTACGAAGCATGAGGAATGTCCCAAAAACCAGCCTCATTAGTGGTCTCCCACCTCCTCTGGCTGCCATTTAAGGAGAGACTTCAATCATGACATGATCATATAGTGTTGAAGAACACAGAGCCAAAAGTTGTTCAGAAACCCACAGCATATTCATTAGCAGCCCTGGGAGAAATGTGTATTCCTCCAGCAGCTTTTCAGGCAGACGTGTCTATTGATCTCTTCAAGCTGCCTCCTTCAGAGAAGCTGCACAGCAGTCCTGGTCACATCTTCTGGAAATAACTACTCTCCTAAGAGCAGGACATCCTGATTTTACCCTCTTCTACCTTCAGACCCCTCCAGAATTCACTTTTTATGCCTGTGTTGAAAATCTAGTTACAGCAGCTTCTATATCACCTTCCCACTCTTTCTTCCAAACTGGCAAGTCACCAGAACCCTTTTTTTTTTTTTTTTCCCCCTAAATTATAGCCAGCAACAGGAAAAACAAAGTCATAGCAATGGGTATTGAGCAGGGGGTCAGTTTTGGTGGGGTTTGGGGAAGATGAGCTAGCAGTGCCATCACCCACTCGGTGTGGGCAGCAAGCTGCTAAGGAGCAAACAGTACTATCTTGCTGGTCTTCTAGACTAGAAACGAGGTGTTGTACTGCAGACAGGACTTTGTTCCCTCTGCTACTGTTCAGATGATAGACCTGCCCACATCATGGCCCTGCAACCTTTGGTTTAGACTTAATGATTTCTTATTTTGCAACTCAGCCACAAGCACTGGGACATAGCATGGTGGGAATCTTTTACATATATAGAAGCACTGGGATTTCAGTTTTGCTTAGAATCACTTAACATGATTTGCTGATCACTTTACATGACTAATGATCAAATAGGATGTAAAGTTTTCTGGTGTGATAAAAATCAATGAAAGAAGCCTTTACAGTCATTCCAATTATTTTCCAAATTCAGTTCATAGGTGACAAATTAATGCTTAAGCATATTGGGGGAGTATGTGCCCTTTATTTAAACAGCAATATAGATATCAATTAAAGGACAAATTAGTTATACCTTTTGACTTATGTGCGAAGAAGAGAATTGCTATAGTATTAAAGACTTTTTAACTAGTGGGTAGTCTGGTAATTAGGGAGCTGTCAGAGCTTGTTATGTTATCTTGCAGCAGTTGGCGTTCAAAATACTTCTTGCCACTCATGATCTGAGTGGGATGTTGTTAATATGCAGCTACAGTCTACCAGAGTTCAAAGGGTAGAATTTAATTACAATACTGTAAATTCTTAATTTTCAATTACTATGACACTAGGGAACTGCCCTTGAGAAAGGGCAGATAAAAGACATTTTGGCATTTACAAATGTATGAATAAATAGGAAGGCAAAAAGAAATAACATTCACAGGATTGTTATAGTCACAAGTTCTGCAGTTGCTTTTTTAGTTGTTGGTTTTTTTTTTGCTGTAGTAGATTGCAAAACAGCTTTCCCCTGTCAACAGTTACAATGCATCAATTGCAAATATTATCTCACTCTAGGCAGTAGTTTCAACGCCATCAAAAAATAATACTTTGATCTGTGGTGTATTGTGAGCCCACCCACAGCTGATGGTCACAAGAGTTATGTACAGAAAATAAATACCTACTCTAGGAAAACTCCTTATTTGAAATCAAATGCCCAGCTACCTTGGAAGTCCCCATTATTGTTGACTTCACAAGGCCATCAAGGTCTATGCAGACACATACAAGCATTTGGGACTAGGCCTTTCTCTGCCTTCCTCTTTTTATCACCACTCGCCACTAATCTCACCAGCAAACTCAGCAGGATAGAAATGATCCAAATTCATCACCAACTAAATTACATCTGGAGCCCACGGCCCATAGAAAATGATAAAACAAAGTATTTTCCTTCCTTGGTGATGCCTCATTACTAACTACAGTTGACCCCATGTACCAGTATAAGTTGGTGACTGACCTTCTGGAAAGCAGCACAGGGGAAAGGGACCTGGGGGTCCTGCTGGACATTAGGATGACCATATATATTTATATGTTTATAAATATATAAGGGATGAGTGTCAGGAGGATGAAGCCAGGCCCTTCTTCCAGTGATAGGACAAGGGGCAACTGGTGCAAGCAGGAACATAGGAAGTTCCACATAAATATGAGAAAAAAACTTCTTCACAGTGAGGGTAACGGAACACTGGAATGGGCTGCCCAGAGAGGTTGTGGGATCTCCTTCTCTGGGGACATTCAAAACCTGCCTGGACACATTCCTGTATGACCTGACCTAGGAGACCCTGTTCTGCCAGGGGGGTTGGACTAGATCCTGTAGATTTAGAGGTCCCTTCCAAAACCTTACATTCTGTGATTCTGTGAATATACCCAGCTATAAGACGACTTTCTTATGAAAGGCCACTGGGGGTACAAGGGATCATCCTGAATTCAGTCTTAGTAAGGAAAGGAGAAAAGTAGAGGAAGAAAGATTGCCTAGGTAAGATAAGTTAAAAAGGCAAGTAACTTTTGCTCTGTGGGTGGTACTTCAGTCTTGTTTAGGAGGAAGAACACTGAACACTGGCCCCATATAATCTCTCTCACAGAAGAGCATCATCTGTGTGTACCCTTCATGGCACAGCCTGTGATATATCACCTACAAGTACATACACCAAGAGGTTTTGTCAACAAAGTGCCAACAGGAGCGTTCACTCCAGGGCAGAGCAGCTCAGAACAGAACCTCACACATAAACTCTTCCCTTGTGCTGAAGGTGAGGTGAGAAGCAATGCTGCTCCCCCTCATCCACACGCAGAGCTGCACGGTGAAGGGGCTTGCTCACCACCTGGAGCGGGAAGGTTTCCAGCTTCTCTTGTCCTAGGAGTTATCAGAGACAGCTCTGAAACAACCCTTCACAGAAGGATAACAAGCAAATCCCCCACATGAAGGGAAAGAGAAAACACTCCATGACCCTGGGACTTTTTTCACTGAAAAGTACAAAGGGACTTGCATTTTAGACTTATAGTCACCCAGCTTAGCAAGTCACACCAGGCTAGCAGAGGTGCCCTAACCATCACACTCCTTGCCTGCAGTGTGTGCAAGCTACTGCAGCTGCTCTTTACACCTCTGGGACACAGCTTTCAGGAGGCTCTGTTCACCACAAAGCATAGACAGCTATAGGGGTTCTGTTGTATGTTATTACTACAGCTTACTAATTTACAGAGGAGCCTTCAGCAGATGGCACCAGCCAGTTTCAGTGGGAAAACTGCAAATCACCTGCAGAACCTGACCTTCCAGATCTACTGCAGATCTGCAGTCAGGATATTCATGAAGTGCTGAATACCAGTGCTACTAGCTTCACAGCTCCCAGTAAAACTAAGCAAGCTCAAACTCACAGAAAACAGGATGCTCCTCTCTGAAACTGCAGCAATTTGATTTTATGATGGTCTTCATCCCAAATTTCACAACCAACCATTATTTGTGGGTGTTTTCTAACAAATCTACAAAATAAAAACGAATGCTTCAAGACCAAATATCTAAAGAAATCTTTTATTCAAGCTGAACAAATAGCTCTAATTGAATCCTGTGAAGCAGACTGTCATTGGGGAGGGGCAGGGGAGATAACTACCCGTAATCAGAAGTTTACGTAGTGTGAGACTCTGCAGTGAGAAAATGCACTATTAAAGTATTTTTTTCTGCTGTCCTTTTAAAACATTCATAATTTATATAAAACCACCAGGGGGTACCTTTAAAGTTATTTAGAATGAAAGTCCAATCAAAAGCTCCTTAGGTTTTGACAGTGTGATACAATAGCTCTCACAGTATGTATAGTTAGCCAACTCTTACTCAGTGGCGTAGGGAACAAAAGCACAATACTTAGTGCTCTCTGTCAAATCAAGAAAGTCATTTCACTGCTTACATTGATTTGCATGCATGGCAAGTCAGCCCAAAATGCAGGTGCCTTATGCAAGAAGGGACAGGAAGAGCAAAAGGTCAGAAACCCCATCACAAGCACTAAATATTAAGCAGTTTTATTAGGTTTTCACAGACGCATGAAGGAAATCCCAACTGAAGCATGTCCTTCAAGTAACACACGTGTACACTATCCTAATTTGCTCAGTTATTCAGCAGTGGAGATCATGTCAGCTTGTTAATAAGGCAATTAGCATGTGAGACACCAACACAAAGAAGTAGGAAAACAATCTGTTTTCTACTTGTAGGTGCACAGAAATAATTTGGGGTCTTTAATTTCCAATTCTGAGTTCTGACTAGTCTCTCACTTTGTTTTTTTGTTTTGTTGGTTTTTTTTTTTCAGAATGAAAAATAAAACTAAGGCAAAACCTCTAGCCTCAGGTCCCTCTGTATAATCTCTCTCTACAAGTCAGTGGGAGTCTATAGATATGGCCAAGGGCAGATTTTGTCTCTTGTGCTTGTGATTAGGATTTCAGGAGGTAAGAACAACAAAGAAAAGAAAAATAGAAACAAAACTTATTTTATGTAGGGCAGCAGTTTTTCATGCTCTTGGCCACTCAATACCATGGCCTTAGCTTTGACACAGACCAGCTTTGAAAAGGCATGCAGTAAAAAGTAATCATGATTACGTCAGCAGGGGGGTTGGACTAGATGATCACAGAATAGAAGTGGTGGAACTTTGTGTGTTCCTGTTTGTGTTTGTTGCCCTTTGTCCTATCACAGAGCACCACTGAAAAGAGTCTGGCCCCATCCTCTGAACATCTGCCCCTTAGATATTGATAAGCATTTATAAGATGCCCTCTCAGTCTTCTCCAGTCTAAACAGCTCCAGGGGTCTCAGCCTTTCCTCATCAGGGACATGCTCTGGTTCCCTCATGAAATTTACAGCCCTCCAATGGACTCTCACCAGTCTCTCTTAAACTGGGGAGCTAGAACAGGACACAATAGACCAGATGTGACCTCACTAGGGCAGAGTAAAGAGTGAGAAGAACCTCCCTCAACCTTCTAGTTACACTCTCAATGCAATGGAGGATGCCATTCTTGGCTACAAGAGCACACTGCTGGCTCATGGTTAATAGTGATCTCCAAAGGTCCCTTCCAATCCCTAAAATTTTGTAATCTATTTTTCATTGTTTGTTCTATTACTAGTCAAGACTAGTGACAACAGGACTAACAACATCTAAGCCATTTTCCCCTTCCTGCAGCCTCTAACAGATGTGTTCAGTGCAAGATCTGCATCTCCCAGCACTCAGGGAGGGGATGTACTGTGACATATTGCAGTGACAAACTGTATTGGCACATGGGGAAGAACAGCATCATACCAATGAGAAGAGCATGTTGGCTGTAAAAAACAAGGCCCTGTCATTGCCATGCATTCACAAACCTGTTTCAAAACAAGCCTGTCATCCAAAGGCATTGCAACATTACTCTGATCATTTTGGTTTGTCCAGTGAACAAAAACAAATTATACTGGATGGGGTGAGAGGGAAGCATTTTTTTTTCCTAAACTTTGATAGTACTTTTTTTCTAGACTGACTCCCAGAAAGATAATTTAAAAGTGTTTTAAAGTGGTATTTCAATAATCTGAAGTGTTAGTTTATCATTTAGTAGAACTTCACACTAACCCAGACAAGCATTATGAATAGGCTGAGGAGAAACCTAACAATTGTAAATAAAAAAAACTGAGGCACTACCATAAATCTGTTGTTTGGTTAATGGTCAGTGCTTCAGAGAGAGCATAATAATATCTTCATCTTGATAAGGAAAAAACTACCACTCTTTACAAAGAAAAAACAACAACCATCAAACATTAAAAACCCCAAACAAATGAACAAAAAAACCCCCAACCAAACAACAAGACAACAACCTAAAAAACCAAACCCAAAGCACAGAATACAGTAGTAAGCTGCAAGAACACAACTGCTCTGTGAACCTGGGGGGAAACAGATTGAATCTGCTCCCAGATCAGAGCAGCTAAAGCAACTTTAGTCATCTTCAACCATCAGACTCTTGCCCTGGTGCCTGTATCACAGGTTGAGCACTGCCATAAAATCAGCTGTTTGCAAGACCCTACTACCAGAGAGATCCACTGAGAGCACTTGGTCCAAAATTCCAAATGAAATTCCTCAAAATAAACTTAACTCATCCCGGGATCTTTCTGCTGAAGGACAGCAATGTGGACAGAAGAGTTCACAGCTCACTCATGTGAATAATCCTCCAAGTGCAAGTAACCAAAGCACAGAATATACAAGTAAGGTACATGTAATGAACTGGTGTCCCATGAAAGGGAGTTTTCCAGAACTGAATTTCTAATGTTTGTGCTGACTCAGTCACTATAATGTTGTAAGCAAATTTGTTCAAGGAACAAATAGTGTTTTTTAAATTTTCAATCCTAAATTACACCCCTACTTCAGTTTAGAGGAATTAAGTGCCTTACACTGTAAATACACCAAAATGGAAATGTTTCTCTGTAATGGAATAGCTCATCACCTAGGCCATCTTCTCCATTGATTTACATTCTGCATAGCCTCAGGAATACTGGAAGGGCTGTAAATCAGTGAAGAATAGCATCCTTTGAGTCTACATCTCCTCAGCCATTCAGAAGTCATGTTAATATGTTGCTACAGCTGTAACGTACATGAAGCGACTGTCAGTGGGAGCTGTTACAATCAATGGTATTGAGAGAGAGCTGTGGTTAGCTACTGTATTGATCATGTTAAAGAGTGATAAACAATTACAACTATCAGCCCAATATCATTACACAGGACACTAAACGAAAGATTCCCCTGTCTTTGAGGTTACATTTTTTATAGTTGATTATATCTTTGTTCCAATTATTGAGCCTTATAAAATCTATTTTTCTGCTCTCCCTAAATGATAAAAGCACCAGGATCTGGAGGGCAAACATCCTTTAAACTAATAAGGCAAAGCTTCTCTCAAGAAGAGGCTCTAAAAGAAAAAAAAAAGCAAAAAAAAAAGCCTTGCCAAGATGCTTATTTTCTCCTTTTTTCTTCTTTTCAGTAACTTTTGTCATCTTTGAGCTGGAGGTCAAGATGTTTTGTTCTTTAACCAATATCACCATAGGCTTGACACTCCTGTGACCTCATGCCTGAGGGAAGACTGGTGACAGAGGGACAGAAACACAGCTCTAGGAACTTGGGAATCCATGGCCTGGGTTAATTTCACAAAGCCAAGCCTGGAGGTAGCACTAGCTCACTTCCATGGATGTGCTTGATATGGACACTGCCAGAAGAGAGCACACGTTTCAAAGCTTCTCTAAGTGAAATAAATACAATTTCAAGTACATACAGAAAACAGAGCCATTAAAAACATGTGCTTCATTTTTTTCCACAGAAATGATTGCTGTGCTAATTTACACCCTTGAGCATTCTGAAATTTCCACACCTTACCAAGAGGCAGATGAAATCCACTTCAGTATAGAGATGGAAAAATCTCGCTATGTACCATCACAGGCTATATAGCAATATATATGAAGAGAAAGGGATTTTCTCCTGCTGTTTCCCTTAAGCTGTGTGTTATTTGCATATTTGATGCTACACATGAGAGCTCTGCAAATCTGGCTTTGCCCAGTCCTGATATAAATGTCCACCAGTGTTTTAACTGTTTAACAGGATTGATGTACAGAACCTTCTCTTTCTGATTCCCTGTGCTGATGTTCAGTTGTGTATGCTGGATGCATCTTCCAGACAGTCCAGTTATGAGATGCATTTTCCATTACATCTTTTCAGACAGAATCATTAGAGAAAAATGGCTTTCTCCGGTTGATGAAGAACAGCCAAATCATCCTTTTTAGTTTTTTTTAAACATAAAATTATTAGCAGCAAGAGGAAATCAAGTAAAGGGACTGTCAGAAGGGACTATCACTCAAGGTGATAAATCTAGAAATAAAAAATAAAATAAAATAATGGCACTGCTGACTGGATAAAGAAATAGGTATTAGGCCTCTTATGTTCCCTCATTTAAAAGTAGCCATATATAGTACACGTATTTGCCATCAGGGGGTAAGCACTGTGTGAGAGCCTTGAACACAAATCTTATTAAATAACCTGTGGAATGCACACCAAAAGCTTGTGCACCTCTTTAAATAAAGTATCATGAACATTCATATATTTTTATTTTTTGGTGCCAATCTGCTGTGGGGGAGAGAAAAAGAAAAAGAGAGGTAAACTGTTGGTCTCCACAATGCTTCAGTAAAGAAACACTGAAATACTAGATTGTTGTCTCCAGCATCTTTCAGCACAGTTTGATAAGATCTGTTAGCTAATCTATTTACATAGTATTAAAGGTCTATCTGCATATCAATCAAATGCAAAGGCTGACAGAAAAGGGAAAAAAAAGTCCCCAAATCCCTCTATACTGCAATGTAGAAACCAACAAACAGAAGGCAGCACTAACCCAGACAAGAACAACTCCTGAAACATTTTGGAAGGAAGACTGATTTTCATAAACTCATTAAAACGATTCCCAATTAGGCATAGAAAATTCAAAATTTATATTAGAGAGAAAGAATGAGAGTCTCCATCCTCATGGCTGATTGATGCTGTGATTTGCAGAGTTTTAAAAATAAAACTCTGCACCACCCTCCCTCACCCCCATTTTAAAATATTGCTTTCCAAAGCAATCACAAATACCTCCTGGAAGAGCCAAATCAAACTATATCTTGTCCTTGAGGATATTAGCTGAGAAACGATTTTTGCAAGCTACACTGTAAGGCATACATTGATCTGATGACAGCTTTTGAATCTTTAGATACAGTTGAACTTTGGCCTTTTTTTCATAATGCCAGCATGCCTGTCTCTGTGAAAACCCTCAGAGTCACAATTTTTTGCCAAACACAGAGAAATAAATCTATGAATAATTCTTTTGCCATTTTGTTTCACTATTCCCACTTCTCCTGATTGTTTGTGTGCCTGATCCCAAGTTTTGTTTTGTTTTTTTTATTGCCACACTATCAGCTATTACATGATTTTAAAGATAAAACTAATTAGGATTATTGCTTTTTTCTCTGCACTTACTGTA
>VYZU01022264.1:11081-28544 GCA_013401355.1 Ceyx cyanopectus | reverse complement strand
TTCTGTGATTCTGTGATTAGGGAAATATGAAATACAGCAATGATGTTAGCAATGGGCCAACATCAATGCCCCAACTGGGGCAGTCATACGTATCTTAGAGGGCACCTTCAGAGCTCACTCTGAAATGTAAGCCTAAGACTGACTATTAAGAAGAGAGTTGGTATTATGTGAATATTTTTGAAATCTGACTTTTTGATCAACACAAATTTAAATTCAATGTTTCTTGCTAAAAACCCCTGTATTTTATAAAATATCTGACATTGTTTTTCCTACAAATGAATTAATATTTTAATAATATTTTGGATTTTTTTTTATTTTTTAGAGCTTTAAAAGGTAAAAACAAATTTCAAAATAGAAAACAAAAAGTTTGTCTGGAAAATTTCACTGAACCTTTTATTCAGAATTTGTTTTCTTTGACTGTTTCCTCTTTGGCAAAGGTATCTGTTGGGTTCAACAGGAACCCAATCCAAATGCCCACTATTTACACAATAAAACATTTAAATTATTTAATCATAGCCAACTTAATAGTTCTACTTGGCCCAAGCAGTGTCAAGCAAGAAAACCTCTGGTAATTCTCTAAGTGGCTTGACAAGTGGCCTTAGGAGTCCACTGAGTCATGGAGTGTCAAAGGAAGGTCAGCACCTGTATCTACCAATGCACTACATAAGCCACCTTAGCACCTCGAACAAATTAGCATTTTTATAAAGTGTACCCTCGGTGAGTTTAAGCCAATAAACAGTAATTCATCATGTACAATAAACAAATCAAACTATTAAATACCCAAACCAAACCACTAAGGCTCAGAGGCAATTTTATATATACATGGCTAGTGAATACAAAAGTAATCAAGGAGTGCTTTCTCTAAACTAACACAGAATTTTTCCTAAAAATAAACTGTAGAAGAGGCCTGTGCAACACCAAGAGGATGATAAAAAACAATTCAAAATCTACACAAAACCAACAGGATTACAAAGTGCCCTTGAAAGCATTACAGAGGTGAAGACCAACCTTTCATATCTCTACAATTGTCTTATCTAGAAAAATATCTATGTCTCAGGTAGCTATTTTTCTCTACATTAAAAAAAAAAAAATCCCCATATTTTTGTTATTAACACAAGGAAAACCTTATTTTGAAGTCTATGATTTCCCTGCCAGCTGTGGTTTTCCACCCTCTCACAACTTCAGCCAATTTCTGTATATTCTCAATTCATTACTAGAAAGGGAAGAAGCTAAATAATATTATTACTCAAAATATTTTCAAGACACAAACACCCCCAAAACTTGTGCACAGATTCTTTAAGGATGCCAGGAACAAGAGCATGGCCACTTTTAGGCACATTTTCTTTTCACAAGCTAAACAAATTTGTTCTACTGCTCGTTTGTCACAGTAACACAGGGGCTGCTGTAGACATCTACACTCTGCTTATCATGAAAATATTCTGCGATGTAATAAAGTTTTTGAAAATACACAGACCTCATATTTTTTATCTTCAACAAATTTTAAAGTTAGACATTTTGATGATAATATTTCAGTATTATGCTGAACTGCACCAAATAATAATAAAAAAGCCATGTGGTCTTTTCAAACTGCAGGACTGCTAGCTCTGTGTGTCAGCATTGTTTTTTGTTTGTCCAATGAAAGAGGGAGTGAAAATTATTAGAAACAATTTTTAGGCATTACCAGCTTTGGTCTCAGCATGTAACCTTAACAAAGCAGCAGAGCAGCTAGCTATTTAGCATACTTAAGCCATCATAGGTTGCACTAAAATACTTGAACTCTTACGGAGCAGGCAGAACTGCACCTGGTTGACAGCCATCTATTAGTCTATATGAAATTGATGGCACATGGTAAATGACAGGCTTCTATAGGGCACACGTGTTAAATGTTAGTCCTTAGAGGCTAGTTAAGAGTATTACAGCCCTAAAGAGTCCCTTAAAATAATAGGCTTTTATATTCATTGACTTTTTCAAGTACCACAGATTGCATCTTGTCCCATCCTGTCCTGGGGATATAAGCATTAGAAGCAAGGAATGAAGATGAGAAAATTTTAATTTAAGCCAGTTAGATTTAAAAACATATATTGTTGCATCTTTTTTTTTCTTCTTTGTTTAAAATTGACTAATTATGAATTTAATTATGTCTATCATTATTATAAACAGAGATGTTTGCAAAGTGATATTGCTGTATTCTGTAATAGTGAATTCCTTTTGCCTCTGAAAATCCAGCCTCATTTAATTTTAATTTATTATAGTAGACATGAAATGCATATCTAATGGAATTGATCTGACTGAAGAATGGCAGGATCCATCTTTACACTGCTATCTTTATATATCTATAGATAGTGAAAACTGTTACCAATTTACAGACAAAGAGGGATCCCCAGGCTGATCTGTATAGATGGGCTTGAACTTTGAAGTCACGTGAAATTTTCACCAACATCCTAGATGTAGCAAAAACTCAGACCTATCAGAGGTATTTAAATTAACAACTCAGATATTAATCTGGACAGTTCATACCATGGAAAAGGAACAGTCCAATTCTGATACACTATCCCAAGCAAATTCCATAGGAAAAGTCATAATAGGTGTGACAACAGTGGTTTTATGGGATCTTCATGTTCCTCACGAGCATGTCCACATTTAAGAGACCTGCCACTATTTTATATATATATAAAATAACAGATTCTTCAGTTATAAACAGTTATTAAAAATTCTTGGGTAAGCAGAGAAGAAGGGGACCCAGAGATCCTTTATGGCTTTCCAAAATTATGCTCCTCACAGAGAACATTTGTCCATGTAAAACAACAGTCAGCATGTTTGATATGGTCAACATTTTTTACATAGCTGGAATCAAGAAGGAAGCTATAGCACTTAAGTGACTGCCCACAGAAAATGGGTAACATCTCTTCAAGGAATTGAAATAGAACATTTTCTTCCTCTGCAAACGAGGTGTGGATTCCTCAGCACTGCATAATAGTTGAACAAAGTTTTCCCTTATAATAAACCATTCATTTGGATTTCACAATATCTCATCACTTCAGCCACAACTTGTGACCATGCCAGGAGCACTTCTCACGTATCATTTGAAATGTTTTCTTTCCAATTATTCCAGAGGGAGGAGGAGAGAGAAGAGTGTGGGATGGAGCTGTAGTTCCTAATGAAGATTTTACAGTGAATCTCTTTTTTTTTTTCACAATAACACTGCTCAGAACAGCACTGCAGGAGTGCTAGAGATATTTTCATACAGAACAACATTTCTGCCCTGTTATTAATGGTCCTGCCAGCATTTGGAGGACATGATGGTGTTTTATAACAGTGCTTCTTGCAACACCAAACATTAAGACTAGCACTTTGCGTGTATGTGTAAGAATAGTCCAACTGTGCTATACCAAAGGTCTTTCTAGATTGCTATCTTATTCCCTGCAGTGGCCAAAACAAAAGGGACATGACAAGTTTAAAATAATCATTCTTTTGGAAGACTCTTCTAGCTCCCAGCAATTAGGGCCTTATTGACACCCTTGGCCAAGCATTTCAGCCAGACTATTAATGTTAACAGCCTCAAAAAATGCTTTTAAACTAAATTTTCCTTTTATCTCCAACAATATCCTACCAGTGCCTCCAGATTTTATTTATACAATGAACAGAAAATAAAGAAGAAAGAATGACAGCCTTGCACATTTTTTAAAGTATCGGATGCAGTTTTACTCCATGATGAAAAAGTTTACCAATCAGGCTGTTTAAATTTCTATTCAGGTTCAGTGACTGCTACATTACTTTTAAGAGCCTTTGACTGGCTATTTAACACTTTCTGGGATGAACTACTCAGAAGAAAGAAAAGTAATATTTCATACCTATTCGAAACATTAGTCATTATCTTGTCTATGGCTAAGCAAAACAATCAGCCAGCTTCTCTGTAATGTTTGTAACACTGATTAGTGCAATGTGCTACCAAAGGGATGGTCATAAGTGCAGAGACTATTTCTGTTATGAAAAGCTACTAGTCAGTAACCTTGTCACACAACAAGGTATTATCCCTTGTCACCGAAAAGGCTGAGAGCAGCCTGGGCTACAGCAATGATGTTATGGTAGAGCTAAGGATCTCAAAATGCGGGAGCAAAGAAAGAAAAAAGGGTCACAACTTGAGAGAGAAGATTTTGTGCCTCTTCAAGGACCTGCTTAGAGGAATATCATGGGAGATCTTCCAGAGGCAAGGTTGATTTTTAAGGATCACTGCCTTCAAGCTCAAGCAAAGTCCAACTGGCTGTGAAGGATGTCAGGCAAAGATGACAAGAGTCCTGCATGACAAAACAGAGGCATAAAAAGGTAGCATACAGGAGGTGGAAGCATTACCAATTCATTCAGGAGGAATAAGGAGATACTGAGTCTGCACCAGAAATGACAAAGCCCAGCTGGACTTGTATAGTGAAGGACACCTAAGGCAATGAAAAGGTTTTCTGAAAAATAACTCAGATCTTGAAGCATCACACACAATAAGCTCTAAATTGGTTTATCTTCATCTTTTATTCACCTACTATGGTAAAATCAAAACTAGAGTAGTTGTTTTATTCATACACACCATTCATAGGGATGTCCTTAGCATTTGGTCTAAATGCTGTTTAATATCTTTATGATATTTCCCTGCAGGAAAACCTGGAAAGTCTGGAGGAATGGGCTAACAAGGACCTGATGAAATTTAACAAGGAGAAGTGCAAGATCCTGCTCTTGGGAAAATATAATCCATGAGTACAGCACAGGTTGGGATCTACCAGTCTTGAGAACAGATCTGTGGGAAGAGACCTGTGGGTCCTGGCNAGAGGGAGGAGGAGAGAGAAGAGTGTGGGATGGAGCTGTAGTTCCTAATGAAGATTTTACAGTGAATCTCTTTTTTTTTTTCACAATAACACTGCTCAGAACAGCACTGCAGGAGTGCTAGAGATATTTTCATACAGAACAACATTTCTGCCCTGTTATTAATGGTCCTGCCAGCATTTGGAGGACATGATGGTGTTTTATAACAGTGCTTCTTGCAACACCAAACATTAAGACTAGCACTTTGCGTGTATGTGTAAGAATAGTCCAACTGTGCTATACCAAAGGTCTTTCTAGATTGCTATCTTATTCCCTGCAGTGGCCAAAACAAAAGGGACATGACAAGTTTAAAATAATCATTCTTTTGGAAGACTCTTCTAGCTCCCAGCAATTAGGGCCTTATTGACACCCTTGGCCAAGCATTTCAGCCAGACTATTAATGTTAACAGCCTCAAAAAATGCTTTTAAACTAAATTTTCCTTTTATCTCCAACAATATCCTACCAGTGCCTCCAGATTTTATTTATACAATGAACAGAAAATAAAGAAGAAAGAATGACAGCCTTGCACATTTTTTAAAGTATCGGATGCAGTTTTACTCCATGATGAAAAAGTTTACCAATCAGGCTGTTTAAATTTCTATTCAGGTTCAGTGACTGCTACATTACTTTTAAGAGCCTTTGACTGGCTATTTAACACTTTCTGGGATGAACTACTCAGAAGAAAGAAAAGTAATATTTCATACCTATTCGAAACATTAGTCATTATCTTGTCTATGGCTAAGCAAAACAATCAGCCAGCTTCTCTGTAATGTTTGTAACACTGATTAGTGCAATGTGCTACCAAAGGGATGGTCATAAGTGCAGAGACTATTTCTGTTATGAAAAGCTACTAGTCAGTAACCTTGTCACACAACAAGGTATTATCCCTTGTCACCGAAAAGGCTGAGAGCAGCCTGGGCTACAGCAATGATGTTATGGTAGAGCTAAGGATCTCAAAATGCGGGAGCAAAGAAAGAAAAAAGGGTCACAACTTGAGAGAGAAGATTTTGTGCCTCTTCAAGGACCTGCTTAGAGGAATATCATGGGAGATCTTCCAGAGGCAAGGTTGATTTTTAAGGATCACTGCCTTCAAGCTCAAGCAAAGTCCAACTGGCTGTGAAGGATGTCAGGCAAAGATGACAAGAGTCCTGCATGACAAAACAGAGGCATAAAAAGGTAGCATACAGGAGGTGGAAGCATTACCAATTCATTCAGGAGGAATAAGGAGATACTGAGTCTGCACCAGAAATGACAAAGCCCAGCTGGACTTGTATAGTGAAGGACACCTAAGGCAATGAAAAGGTTTTCTGAAAAATAACTCAGATCTTGAAGCATCACACACAATAAGCTCTAAATTGGTTTATCTTCATCTTTTATTCACCTACTATGGTAAAATCAAAACTAGAGTAGTTGTTTTATTCATACACACCATTCATAGGGATGTCCTTAGCATTTGGTCTAAATGCTGTTTAATATCTTTATGATATTTCCCTGCAGGAAAACCTGGAAAGTCTGGAGGAATGGGCTAACAAGGACCTGATGAAATTTAACAAGGAGAAGTGCAAGATCCTACTCTTGGGAAAATATAATCCATGAGTACAGCACAGGTTGGGATCTACCAGTCTTGAGAATAGATCTGTGGGAAGAGACCTGTGGGTCCTGGCAGACAACAAGCTCAATAGGCGTGCACAGTCTGCTGCAGTGACAAAGCAAGTCAGCAAGATGCTGGGTGCATCAACAAGGGCACCACCAGAGAGATAAGAGTCANATTTAACAAGGAGAAGTGCAAGATCCTACTCTTGGGAAAATATAATCCATGAGTACAGCACAGGTTGGGATCTACCAGTCTTGAGAATAGATCTGTGGGAAGAGACCTGTGGGTCCTGGCAGACAACAAGCTCAATAGGCGTGCACAGTCTGCTGCAGTGACAAAGCAAGTCAGCAAGATGCTGGGTGCATCAACAAGGGCACCACCAGAGAGATAAGAGTCATTATCCCACTCAAGTCTTGCCACATCTGGAACACTCTTCAGCTTTGGTCCCTGCTATACACAAAAAGACTTGGACAGGTCACAGAGATGATCAGAGGACTGGGAAGCTGCTGTATGAGGAAAGGCTGAGAGAACTGGATTTGTTCAGCCTTGAGAAAAGGAGGCTTAGGGGAGACCTTATCATAATGATCCAGCATTTAATAGGTGTATACAAAGACGATGGAGATGCCCTTTTTACAGGAAGTCACATGGACAAGATGAGGGGCAATGGGTACAAGTTCTTCCCGGGGAAATTCTAATTGGATACAAGAGGAAAAATGTTTGCAATGAAAACACTCAGCCATTGGAACAATCTCCCCAGGAATATGGTGGAATCCTCAACATTAAACACTGTTATGATTCAGCTGGACAGGGTGCTGGGATGTCTTGTCTAGACAGTTGACAGAAAGGTTGGACCAGATGATCCTTAAGGTCCCTTCCAGCGTCCCTCCTATGATTCTATGATTCAGCTGTCACCAGCTGTCACTGGTACAGAATTAATGAAGAATCTCTGATATTAAGTATGAGCACCAAGCCTGTTTAAAGTATAATATACAGCCTTCATTAATGATTATAAGCAACATGTTTCCCTAAGATTTGCTATCTCTTCTTCACATAAGCAAAACCAACATGTCTGCTTGTTGTTTGTTTGGCTTTCCTTTCAAGTCATCACAGGAGATCAAGATAGCCACTCCGCAGTTATTATGTGATGTTAGCACAACCAACCTCTCTGCTCCGATTTCTGTGACTTGTTTTGAATGCAATTACTTGCAAAAAAATAATACTCAATCCTAAATAAACACAGAGAATCAGATATCAACTGATTAGAGCACAGAGGAGGTCCAGAGCAAAGGTCCCATTTCTCCATTCTTAGCACCTCCATTTCTTTATAATCAATAACAATCTGTACCTAACACAGATGGTGATGTGTTCAAATCTTTGAATGTCAACAGAGGTTTTAGCTAGAGTTGAAAGTTGTCTGTGTAATACATAACACTTTCTACTTAGTGTATGGATTTGAAAAGTTCCTTCCACCCATGAAAATGTCTATGCATTGTATACCATGACAGTAATGTGCTCTAGCTGGAACATCTGTGCCTGAGTGCCACAAGGGACACCATTTGCACTCTTGATCACATGAGGTAGGTTTGCCTCTTCTTATAATCAAAATTTTATTTATTGTTGAAGAGGAGCACACCTTTTTTATTTATGCATACATATAGAATTTTTTTTCCTTCAATTTAGTGTCATTTATATATGTTCTCTAACACACATTTCTAGCTTTCCTTCTCCATTGCTCTGCTGCTCCAGGTTACACCACATTTACAATATATAGTGCCTTTTACATTTGTTAGATACTATTTGCTGTTTGTGTTACTCCTGTAACCAGTTTTGTCAAGCTCCACATCCGCAGTGTCTCCACTTCTCAAGGTCTCTCCTGTTGTACCACACTTGTACTTCTCTATGCTGTGTTATCACAACATTAGTGTTGTAAATATCTCATTCTAACTATAGAAAACTATAGTTGCTCCACAAAAAGATAAACAAAAAATTTTGAAGTTGAATATAGACACCTGGCTAATCAGGCAAATTTCTGACGCAGCTGAACCCAGTCAAATAACACTATAGGCAGTTCAAGAAAAGTTTGGCCAAAGCTGACCTAGCAGACCTTGGCAAAACTCAGTACAAAGCTTATGGCATGTTGTGAGCAATACCATATTGCAGGGCCACACAGTTACACTCCTTCTGCTCCTTTAACACCTTTTCCTCAAGATTCTCACTGCAAATCTGTTTCATAGATGGGTCAAGCATGAGAGTGACCACAAAGATAAGGAAATTCTCAAGTATTCTCAGAGACACGTCTTCCAAATTACAGTCAAAGGGAGGAGCTGTTTTCCCAGAAACTTTTTTTTTTTTTAATAGGAAATTTCATTTTCATCTACTGTTTTTAACATTCATAAAATAAAGTTGATATTGAACTGACTTTTAATGTATTAACTGAAAAATCTTACTAAGAACTCTGAAGATGGTTATGTATTGTGAAAACCAGAATAACATCGACAAAAATTAGAAAGTATTTTTGAGTTTTGGGCTGTTTATTTCAGAATAAAAGGCAAGTATCCCAGCTACCACTCAGCATAAGCAGGATCCTATACCATCCCATGGCACCAAGCAGAGCCTGCCACCTGCTTTGCTGATAGTAAGGCATTCAGCACAGGCATGTGTGGTAAGGAACTGGCTGGAGTTATATGACTCTTCAGAAAAGTGGCAGAGATGGCACCCTACACGTTACATCTGTAGGGAAACGAGAGCTCTTCTTTCAGGGGAAACTGTAGGACAGCCCCTCTCCAGGATTAGAACTCTGACACTCAGTATCAAAATCGCTTGAAACTGAAAACAAAGATGAAAAACAGTAATATAAAAAACAAACAATAAACATAAAATAATTTAGGAGCTGACATGGAAGATTATATTGCAAACCCAGCTGTTTACTGGCAGCTGTTTCAAACGATATTCTTCTTCTGTTTCCCCTTCCCCCCCACTCACCCCCCTTTTTTCTATTGAGACTCAGAGAAGCAAAGAGTTTTCATACTTTGCTGACTTTGTTTATTTACTGCCCTGGAGACATCTTAAGTTGCTCACAGTCAGTTGGAGGGAAGTGAAAAGCAATATTCCAGGGTAAATAATGAGGTTTACAGGACAACCATGTTCTTTAGGGAACAGTTGTGTTCATGGGTGGGATTGTTTCAGTCCCTAGGGAGGGCCAAATGCACGACAGCAACAGAAGGAGGAAACAAGAATGAATGCTAAAAAAGCAGGCAACAAACTAATTCTTTTCTGATATGAAGAATAAGAGCATTATAAGCAAATGTTTTCCCTCCTGTATCTCCTAATTTGTTTGGCCCTGTCAACCCTCTCGATGATCAACCTGGAACTCACTGCCACAGGACTTCATCAAGGCAAAAAGTTCAGCAAGGCCAAAGTAGAAATGGGCAGTTATTTGGATTATGGGGTTAACCAGAATTATAGTATTAAAGAGTTTATTATATTAAAAAAAATATGGTTTTTTGAAAAGCAATCCATATTGTTTCAGTGCAGAAGATAATTTCCCTGGGTGACCGTCTGGGATAACTTTATACAAGTCATAATGATCTGTGATCCACTATGGTCATTTTTCTTACAATATTTACAATTTTCTGTGTCACATTACTGGTGAAGAAGATCTCTTCAGTCTCAGTGTTCCCATGCAGTTAAAGCAAATGCTTTCAAAACAGTTCTCTATAATTTACACTCCCTCACATAAAAGCCCTTTATATTATTAAACTGTTGTCTTTCCCAATTGCACTCAGAATATACATTGGGAATGGCCTCTGGTTCTTGCTAATTCCTAACCACAAAAACTGGATAAATGCTAACAGGTCCAGGCCAAATCTCATCAAGCCAAACCTGCTCTAGTGCCAAGGATCCTTTCGACTGGACTAGTTCCAGTGTCAGTGCTCATGCTTTGTCATCATTTGATCAGCTTACTAGTAAAAGAGATTAGTATAACTACTATGATAGTATTTTCTAGTAGAAGGGAGCCAACATCCCAGTCAGGGAATGGTGGCGTGGCACAGCACATCAGAGTCTCGTGCACTAAAATGATGCATGCAAGCTCTGCAGCCACCCTCAAGCCTTTTCCTCTAAGACCCTTTCAAACAGCTGGGATACAGCTTGCCCCTGTGTGTGGAAGCTCAAAGGGAGCATGACCCTCTTATAACAACTCTCAATATATGACAACTCTGTTCAACAAGTCATAGCTTAGATCTAATTTAAATGTAAGTTTCAAAATTACAAATACAGTCATTAATTGATAGTCTCTCATAGTCAAAATGTATTATTTCAGAGATAAAAGATCACAGAATCACAGAATGGTAGGGGTTGGAAGGGACCTCTAGAGATCATTGAGTCCAACCCCCCCGCTAAGGCAGGAACACCCAAGGCAGGACCCACAGGAACAGATCCAGGTGGGTTTTGAAAGTCTCTACAGAAGGAGACTCCACAACCTCTCTGGGAAACCTGTGCCAGGCTCTGTCACCCTCTCATGAAAGAAGTGTTCCCTCATGTTGAGGAGGAAATTCCTGTGTTCCAGTTTGTATCCACTGACCCTCATCCTATATAACTGAGCACTGAGAAGAGACTGTTCCCCTCTACTTGACACCCACTCTTCAGATATTTATAAACATTGATAAGAATCTCTCTCAGCCTTCACTTATCCAGATTAAACAACCTCAGGTCTCTAAATCTCTAACTCTAGATGGATTTGATGTATCAGCATGTGACTTGATGTGATTAATATGTACCCTCAGTTCAAGGAAAGTTATTTTCTTCACATATGTTCAGTATGCTGGCTGCAGAAGTTAAAAGTTCACCTTCATTAATTCAGTGACAGCAGACCCTACCCACTTCATTTTTTTTTTCCTTCAAAAGCAATGTTTTCATCTTGGTTGTATATACCCCATACAGTAAAATACAAATCCAACAGCAGATTGTTAATAGCATAACTAAGCTATTTACCTTGTAACAGGTTAATTAAAATGCTTCACATCTGTAGTCAGCCATGCAATGTGGTCACTGGCACTAACTTGCTGTTTAGCACTACATTCTGAGGGGCACAAGGGATTTTAAAAAATGGACACAAATACTTTTCCATTTACTGGAGCAAGTTTTTCCCTGAAAAGACCAATTTTCTAGAATATGTGATAATTTCATCATGTCCTCTCTTGCCTGTGCATGCTGTCCTTTATTTATTAAAAAATGTCTCTACAGATCTTCTAAATTGATTTCCACCTTGAGTAAATATCTGTAATCAGAACAGTAAAGCTGTTGGCTTAGTGAAGTTTTTAACTTGGTTTCTGTGCAAAAAATGTATACATATATATTTAAAAATTATTCTAAGTCAAAATTTTTATCTGAAAAGTTGATGTTTAACTTTTCTTTCTGGATATGAAAAATTACTGCTTTTCTCAACTAATTTCATAAAAGAAAACACATTTTCATCATGAGAAGTTAAAATGTTCCTTTCTGAAAATTTCAAAATATATCTTAATGTTTTATTCCCTTTTATTTCCTCCTGAACTATTTACAAATTGCCTCTGCACTGATGAATGGTTTTCTCTCAAAACGGCACTTTTTGTGTAAATCTCTTATTAACCAAAAGTTTCAGGGAGAAGGGGCAAATCTCTTTCTTCTACTGTGGGCAGCCTACCAAAATAACAAATCATCTTTCGAGGCAAATCCAAAAGCACAAAATTAAGATGTTGGTCAAAGGGAGAAACATCTGACTCCAAATTTCATATTAGAACTGACTTTTGTCTACATTGCCTCAACAGTGCAGACCTGATGCTGCCAAGTACACTGCACAGCTTGTGTAATGTGATGCTATGTTGGTCTAAGTTTACGCTCAGAGAATTGATTAGTAGTTGAGCACAGTAGGTTAAAAGGTAGCTTTTAGTGTGCATCAGCCAGTCAGTAAGGGATCACAGCCAACAATAATAGGCAATGTGACCTATGCTAAAGGAAAACAGGAAACTATCAACTGCAAGGATGCAAGAAAGGAAACTATGACCTTTCCTGCTGCTTCAAGAAGATGGCCTGTAACTATGCTACTAAAGGACATCTCAGAATTTGGCCTTTGGCGCCTTAGATTTGTATTTCCTAGAACCAAACTGAGCTCTTATTTGGGTGGTTTTCTCCTCTAGCCAGACATCTTTTCTCAAAAAATACAGGTGACCAAGATCTTTGAGACTTATACCCACCCTCCAATCTGGGTTGAAGAGGCCCAACAAATCAAATTGTTCGGGGTGAGAAGTGATTAACAGAAACAAAGACAAACCTCATGAAAGTATTAACTTCTTTTCCTCAGACAACGAAGCTCAAAAAGCACTAAATACAAATCCTGCAAAATGACAGGGAATGAAGAAGGATAATATCATAATTTTATAGGAAGGTATCTCATAATGGTGAGAACTGTCTAGTCATCCAAATAAACAGACCAAAATTTTCAGATGTTGTTTTTCACTCATGAATGTGACCTCAGACACTCATGTGGCAGGCAGGATGATCTTAAAGTACAAGAAATCTTGGAACAGTGACAAAGCATTTTGATCATTAATAAGAAGGATTTAAAGTCCTGTCAACCTCCATCAGAAATAGACAAGACTTGGTCCTGAGCAGAAACCACTGTATGTCATGCACTCTGTGTGCAAAAGACTAGATTGATATGTCAAAGTACTAAACATTAAATGAACAAGGTTTCTGTTGCTTTAAGACTTTTACTGTCTCTACCATCCCAGTGTATCTTTAATGGATGAAGAACATACAGGCACATTAACAGTACCCCTACACTGTGTGTAAACTCATTACAGGCATATTTGCTTTACAGGAAAATATTACCAATCAATGTTCTTTAAAATAGATATATTTTGCATTCTTTTGCTCCTGCTCCAAGACAATGTTATTCTCAAATGGACAGAGCCATTTTCTGATATTCTAGCAAAGTATAGAATTGGCATCTCTTGCAAAAAAGCATGTTTATTATACATTGTGCCTACCTACCTTAAACACCGGTCTTGGGTTGAGATGCTTCACTTCTGAAGTACTCATCTTCAATGAGTATGGTGAGATTCTGGATGAATAGCTTCAACTGAACATCTAATTTAAACATCTACATATAGATGAGCAGACCCATCTGTTTTACTGTACAACAAATTCTGTATGCACTTACATTTTGTGTCATTGTTTCCTCCTAAATAGTGGAAATGTTATCACTCAAAGGAAAATGAAGCATACAGATATATCTATGACCCTTCCTTAGCCGATGTGTGACCTCTTAGTTTGCAGCCACAGTAATAATGGATGGTGAATAATGAGTCCTTCAGGGGAACAGAGGTAGTCTATACCCCAGATTTAGAGGATCACAAAGCATAAAGTGGTATTTTTTTAAGGAGACCAGCACATGGCTACNTGATGTTTAACTTTTCTTTCTGGATATGAAAAATTACTGCTTTTCTCAACTAATTTCATAAAAGAAAACACATTTTCATCATGAGAAGTTAAAATGTTCCTTTCTGAAAATTTCAAAATATATCTTAATGTTTTATTCCCTTTTATTTCCTCCTGAACTATTTACAAATTGCCTCTGCACTGATGAATGGTTTTCTCTCAAAACGGCACTTTTTGTGTAAATCTCTTATTAACCAAAAGTTTCAGGGAGAAGGGGCAAATCTCTTTCTTCTACTGTGGGCAGCCTACCAAAATAACAAATCATCTTTCGAGGCAAATCCAAAAGCACAAAATTAAGATGTTGGTCAAAGGGAGAAACATCTGACTCCAAATTTCATATTAGAACTGACTTTTGTCTACATTGCCTCAACAGTGCAGACCTGATGCTGCCAAGTACACTGCACAGCTTGTGTAATGTGATGCTATGTTGGTCTAAGTTTACGCTCAGAGAATTGATTAGTAGTTGAGCACAGTAGGTTAAAAGGTAGCTTTTAGTGTGCATCAGCCAGTCAGTAAGGGATCACAGCCAACAATAATAGGCAATGTGACCTATGCTAAAGGAAAACAGGAAACTATCAACTGCAAGGATGCAAGAAAGGAAACTATGACCTTTCCTGCTGCTTCAAGAAGATGGCCTGTAACTATCATACTAAAGGACATCTCAGAATTTGGCCTTTGGCGCCTTAGATTTGTATTTCCTAGAACCAAACTGAGCTCTTATTTGGGTGGTTTTCTCCTCTAGCCAGACATCTTTTCTCAAAAAATACAGGTGACCAAGATCTTTGAGACTTATACCCACCCTCCAATCTGGGTTGAAGAGGCCCAACAAATCAAATTGTTCGGGGTGAGAAGTGATTAACAGAAACAAAGACAAACCTCATGAAAGTATTAACTTCTTTTCCTCAGACAACGAAGCTCAAAAAGCACTAAATACAAATCCTGCAAAATGACAGGGAATGAAGAAGGATAATATCATAATTTTATAGGAAGGTATCTCATAATGGTGAGAACTGTCTAGTCATCCAAATAAACAGACCAAAATTTTCAGATGTTGTTTTTCACTCATGAATGTGACCTCAGACACTCATGTGGCAGGCAGGATGATCTTAAAGTACAAGAAATCTTGGAACAGTGACAAAGCATTTTGATCATTAATAAGAAGGATTTAAAGTCCTGTCAACCTCCATCAGAAATAGACAAGACTTGGTCCTGAGCAGAAACCACTGTATGTCATGCACTCTGTGTGCAAAAGACTAGATTGATATGTCAAAGTACTAAACATTAAATGAACAAGGTTTCTGTTGCTTTAAGACTTTTACTGTCTCTACCATCCCAGTGTATCTTTAATGGATGAAGAACATACAGGCACATTAACAGTACCCCTACACTGTGTGTAAACTCATTACAGGCATATTTGCTTTACAGGAAAATATTACCAATCAATGTTCTTTAAAATAGATATATTTTGCATTCTTTTGCTCCTGCTCCAAGACAATGTTATTCTCAAATGGACAGAGCCATTTTCTGATATTCTAGCAAAGTATAGAATTGGCATCTCTTGCAAAAAAGCATGTTTATTATACATTGTGCCTACCTACCTTAAACACCGGTCTTGGGTTGAGATGCTTCACTTCTGAAGTACTCATCTTCAATGAGTATGGTGAGATTCTGGATGAATAGCTTCAACTGAACATCTAATTTAAACATCTACATATAGATGAGCAGACCCATCTGTTTTACTGTACAACAAATTCTGTATGCACTTACATTTTGTGTCATTGTTTCCTCCTAAATAGTGGAAATGTTATCACTCAAAGGAAAATGAAGCATACAGATATATCTATGACCCTTCCTTAGCCGATGTGTGACCTCTTAGTTTGCAGCCACAGTAATAATGGATGGTGAATAATGAGTCCTTCAGGGGAACAGAGGTAGTCTATACCCCAGATTTAGAGGATCACAAAGCATAAAGTGGTATTTTTTTAAGGAGACCAGCACATGGCTACTTGTCTCATCTGTGGGTGGTATATTTGTACATTAGTACTAGCTAGAGTGGCATATGAAGGAGGAGATAGAATCCCAGATGCCATTATCTGGCATCCAGAGCAGGTTATGTAAAAAAATCTGTCTCTTCAGCTCAGTGAGTAAAAATGCCTACTCTTTCTCTGTAATGGAGATAGCACTCACAAATACCATCATCAAGGATAAGACTTAAAATCAGCTTGGCTTGACTTCAGATGTTCAGACTACTGATGAAAATGGAGAATCTTTGTGGAATTGCTAAAACAACTGTTGANTGTGGGCAGCCTACCAAAATAACAAATCATCTTTCGAGGCAAATCCAAAAGCACAAAATTAAGATGTTGGTCAAAGGGAGAAACATCTGACTCCAAATTTCATATTAGAACTGACTTTTGTCTACATTGCCTCAACAGTGCAGACCTGATGCTGCCAAGTACACTGCACAGCTTGTGTAATGTGATGCTATGTTGGTCTAAGTTTACGCTCAGAGAATTGATTAGTAGTTGAGCACAGTAGGTTAAAAGGTAGCTTTTAGTGTGCATCAGCCAGTCAGTAAGGGATCACAGCCAACAATAATAGGCAATGTGACCTATGCTAAAGGAAAACAGGAAACTATCAACTGCAAGGATGCAAGAAAGGAAACTATGACCTTTCCTGCTGCTTCAAGAAGATGGCCTGTAACTATCATACTAAAGGACATCTCAGAATTTGGCCTTTGGCGCCTTAGATTTGTATTTCCTAGAACCAAACTGAGCTCTTATTTGGGTGGTTTTCTCCTCTAGCCAGACATCTTTTCTCAAAAAATACAGGTGACCAAGATCTTTGAGACTTATACCCACCCTCCAATCTGGGTTGAAGAGGCCCAACAAATCAAATTGTTCGGGGTGAGAAGTGATTAACAGAAACAAAGACAAACCTCATGAAAGTATTAACTTCTTTTCCTCAGACAACGAAGCTCAAAAAGCACTAAATACAAATCCTGCAAAATGACAGGGAATGAAGAAGGATAATATCATAATTTTATAGGAAGGTATCTCATAATGGTGAGAACTGTCTAGTCATCCAAATAAACAGACCAAAATTTTCAGATGTTGTTTTTCACTCATGAATGTGACCTCAGACACTCATGTGGCAGGCAGGATGATCTTAAAGTACAAGAAATCTTGGAACAGTGACAAAGCATTTTGATCATTAATAAGAAGGATTTAAAGTCCTGTCAACCTCCATCAGAAATAGACAAGACTTGGTCCTGAGCAGAAACCACTGTATGTCATGCACTCTGTGTGCAAAAGACTAGATTGATATGTCAAAGTACTAAACATTAAATGAACAAGGTTTCTGTTGCTTTAAGACTTTTACTGTCTCTACCATCCCAGTGTATCTTTAATGGATGAAGAACATACAGGCACATTAACAGTACCCCTACACTGTGTGTAAACTCATTACAGGCATATTTGCTTTACAGGAAAATATTACCAATCAATGTTCTTTAAAATAGATATATTTTGCATTCTTTTGC
>VYZU01022262.1:0-16124 GCA_013401355.1 Ceyx cyanopectus | reverse complement strand
TTCCTCCAGATGCTTAGAGATGGCAGCAAGGACAAGTTGTTCCATGACCTTTCCAGGGATGGAGGTGAGGCTGACGGGCCTGTAGGTACCCGGGTCCTCCTTTTTGCCCTTTTTAAAGATTGGGACAACATTGGCCTTTCTCCAGTCCTCAGGCACCTCTCCTGTTCTCCAGGACCTTTCAAAAATGATGATACTGAAATGTATCTTACTGCCCTACAAAGGATCCTTAGTTCTGGTTAAACAGAGCAAACAACTATTTATAATCTCAATACTACTGTGACTACTATGTAAATGAGCTAAAACACATTCTTACCTTGGTTAGAAATTAAAAATAAGATTGTTCCTTTCAATATAAAACAGACAGTTCCTGCAACTTTATGATTAACATGTTACATACTACCTAATGAGGTTACTATAATGAAATAGATGTTAACATTTATAAATAAAATGACCTCCAAATCTTGCGTCTAGAGGATAAGAAGCTAGAAGTAGCAGCTCAGTAGTGTTCATGAAATTAACATGTTTATGTTTAATTAAATGAAGAAGTATTTTTTAACTGATTGGATTTGTGCTGTTAATATGCGCAAGAAACTTGATTAAGGCATCATCCTTGAAAAGCAGTTACACAACTCACTGGAAGTAGTTTGCATGACTAATGCTTTCAACAGTAGTTGGTCAGTTATTCTCCTGAGACCTGCAAGCCTTTGTTCAAGTCAGTCAGAATATGAAAAGTTCTGACTTAAACTACAAAGAACAAGGAAGACAGACAATCTGACAAATTAAATTATATATCCTATCTTGGCAAGTTAAATAAACACTCTCCCCCAGATCCACACAAACGTAATCTGTCAAAAGGTTATTCTTTGCTTCTGAAGTCCTATCATAGTGCAGACATGTACAGTTTGTGAAGTCAGCTAAGTTTTGTACCCTGATAATACTTTTAGGTTACATCAGTAGGATGAAATTAAATAATAAAAACTAAAGTTGCAAAATATAAAACCAATCTAAAAAAAGAGGCAGCATGTATGTATTATTCATGCATTAATATTATGTAAATGTATTCGTATTACATGCAAATTAAATCTCCAAATGTCAAAAATTATCAACTAATATAACATTTATTTTCTGTGATTTCAGTATCTAAGAGAAGGAAGATAAGTATGCTGAAAGGAGAGGATTTATCTATTGATTTATTATTGATAGGTGAGATTCATTATTCTCTACAAATATAAAAAAAAATGTAAATTAATTGGGTGTATTAAAGGAAGCTATGATATAGAGCAGCAAGACCCTTATCAATGATAAATAAAGCCCAAAAACTGCAAGCAAATTCAAGAAGCAGTGTATATTGTGGAATAGATAATAAAATTTTTTACAATACCTTATATTTTTATCAGTAAATGAGATCTCAGGAATGGTAAAAAACTTATTGTGCAATGATATATTTTATTCAATTGTATTTCTTTTTCTCATGCCAGCTGTTCATGCAATATAAATATGTTTGTTTTTAATACCAACCAAATGCTAAGACTTAAAAGTTAATTTCCTCTGAATTCTCTAGCACAATCTTTCTTTATCCGGAAATTGTCCAGGAAATATTTATTATATCACTTTTATGGGCTCTTACTGACATATATGCACAGAAGAGAAGACTGTTAAGCAACACACTGTTGAAAATATTTTGTCTCAGGATAGGCAAATGCCTATTACTGATGTCCGTATCATCTGTCTTTGAAGAACTTTAATTTAGGTGATAGCTTGGGACACTGTGATTAAGTGGCTTTGGAAACACCATTCTAAGGTGCTGTCACTCTCACACAAGTTATAGAGTTGCACTTAATATAATTGCTGGAGGGAACAACTTTAATTGTTTAGGAAAAAAATGATGCAGCCTTCTCTACATATGTGGGTATAGTAAAGATCTGACTAGACGTAAAAGATCCTGTAACTAATTTTTATGATCAATGGTCTCACTACTATCATTACAAAAAGCTATTTGATTCACTTCTGACATTGTGCCAGAAAATTGACAGGCTCGGCATAAAGGGATCATATGAGGAACTAGGCACTAATGTTGATGTTACGTTTTCTTATTCCCTCTGACAGCTGTCAGGCCCTTGGCACGTCTGCCCACTGTATTAAGGAAAAGGAACAGGACTGCCACCCCAGCTAGCCATCATGAATGAAAGCACATACATAGTATAGCTAGAGGGCCAGGGTAGGAAGAACAAAAATAAAAAGGAAATCAAGAATGCGTCAGGCTGGATACTATTACTGCACGCAGAAATGGTTATTCAGATATGCATTGGCTCTGTAGAAAGCAAGTATAGTATTCTATGGAAGGTGTTCTTGACAGCTCCTTTATTTGTCTGGTGGTTATTTAGAGAGGCAGTTATTCAAAGTAGCAGTCAAATTGTCACTCATCTGCTCCTCTTCTACAGGATCCTCATAAGGCTTGTGTGATATGTGCTGGATATACTGATCACATGAAACTGTTAGTTCATGGTCCACAGCCATGCTGACACCCACCAAAAAGACTTGGCCTTGTTTTTTATGCTTGATAATACTTTTATGTTTATGCTGTTGTCATGTTGCTGTCCTCTAGTGATTTCAGTTTATGCATTGTAAGAGAAGAATTCTTTAAACACATTTTCCATAGAAATGAATGCTAAAATTAATAGTAAACCAGTAATAAAAATATCATTGAGACCAGACATTCCCAATGTCTGAACTAAACTCATATTATTTCTTGTAACAGATTCTGCTTTTATTTGTCTTCCTCTCTCCTGAAAACTGATATGGGACCCTGCTTTTCTGAGGTGGAATTTCTTACACTGTGAAGTAAGAATTGAGCTTCAGTAAGATGGCAAAGTGTTTCTACAGTTAACAGAGACACCAGCAGATTTTCAACAAGTCCTAGAAAACATGACTGAAAAGGACCTCAAACTCTTAAGTCCTCATTTAATTGCTTCACTTCTCCATTAGAGAGGAGTAAACAGGAAAGGATTATGGCATAGGACCAGGTTTATCTTCACTTTCTTACAAAGGAAAGAATGAATGGAAGAATAAGGTGGGCTAAGTCTTTCTAGACAGAAGAAAAAGATTGAATCTATTTTGTGTGCAGTATTCTAGTATTTTTTGCATGTTTAGTCAATACAAGAAGCTACAGACTCTTGTCTCTCATATTTATTCTGCTTGTGGATGATATATGTTACATATTCAGGGGCACAGCAGATTTTTATCTCTAGCACATTGAAAATTGTTGTTTATTCATGACACTGTTACAGGTTTTGTGAAACAAGGAATCGCCTTGGCTTGCAAAAACTTAGTGTGTTCCCAAACAGAAGTTTCTTTGTGTACAACAGTTGATGTTCCAAATGTTGCACGATGTTAATTTGAGGCCAAAGGCTTCTGTTTCATAACAAACCCTGGTTGCCGCTACTCATGACTTAGGGAAAAAGGCCCACTAAAAACTGCCAAAAGACTCACATTGACTTCCAGAGGTGTATTTTAGATAGTCTGAAAATAATCTATGTAAGAGGCAACTAAGTAGCTTTTATGAGCTCTTCAGTAAATTTCATGCTTTATACAATCAGGTCAACTCACATCAACTAAGTCAAAAAGGATTTTTAATAGCTGATCACAACAAAATACAGATATCATCAAGGTCAGTTACTGATTGCTAAATTCCCTAGCAGAGCCTCTATATTATGCACAAATCTATGTTGCATACAGGCATTGTACCTAATGTTCTGATGTGGCAGGTCTTCTCTTGTTTGCTGCTTTGCTGTCATGGCCAAGGCACGGTGAAGAAACACCTTTTAAAACTATGAGGTGAATATAAGAATCATAGGCAAAATGTAATTTGTTATAGTTGAATTTCAGCCAATAATCAGGGGATAAACAACATTTATAAGGCATGCCAGCTATTATTTAATGAGTAAATAGTGAGGCTTTTTCCACTTCACATTTTATGCAAAAGTAACTCAAAACCTTGACATCACTGGCCTTACTCAAAAGACAAAGTTATGTCTCAACAGGGATGGTGACACCACTTGTCTGCACTTAATTATTTCTTATGCTGCTGCCTCCCACTGTCCCTGGATTTCATGTCTGCCCTTTTCTGAGGTGCTTTGTAGAAAGCATTTCACCTCAGTGCAGACGCATGTTCCTCAGTGCCTTGGTGCCACTTGACATTTTGCCTTGAATTTCCCGTTTCCTTCTTCTTTGAGCCTCAACGGAGCCTTTGTGATGGGACTGGGTGTCCTCTAAGACTCTGACAGACTACTTATCTCCTAGAGTTATTTCTATTATAGACAGAAACCCCTTATCCTTTTCTAGCCAATTGCTATTAAAAGCTGTATTCCTCCTCCAAGTGTTTAGTAAATTCCTAAAGATGTTTTCTTACTCTGTTTAGAAAAAGCACAGGGATATTTTTACTTAAAAAGCATAGGGGCTTGTGGTTTGTTTTTTGTTTGTTTGTTTTGGATTTTTTCTGTTTGTATATTTATTTTGTTCTTTTATGGCAGAGAGGAATATTTGGAAAGATGTAATAGTGCACTGTTTGTTAGGGGTATTCTCCTACTGAAGACTAGAGGATCCTGTGTACAGCATGTTACATTGACAACTGGTAATAATTTGAGTTCATTTCAACCATCTGCTTCAGCATTTGCAAGCAACTAATCTCATGTCACTTTTACAAAGAACATGCTTTACTCTGTTCTTCCCTGCATTTGGTAATATTCACACTTGGACAGTGACGATTGATTTATAAGTATTCCAGAAAATTGTCCCTAATTTATAATAGAGGCTTTAAATAAATGACAAATACTATCTTCATGAAATTCAGAATTAATCTTTAAATGTGTATCCCTGAGCTGTATGTTACAAGACTATATTTAGATGACCTGCTTATCCCAAAGGTGCCCTACTTACAAGGTTAAAATTAACACAACTGACTTTCTCACACACATATTACTGAAAAACCCTCCTACAGGTAGTGAGGCATCTTGACAGATCACCTAAGTGATTCATCTAGAGTGACCTCAAGGGCATGTGTACACTGATACTATTCTGAAACTATATGGAATACGAACAGTCTCCTTGGGCTTTTGCTTTCAAATCTAAACGGAAAGATGGTTTCTAATCTGCTTGTCATACCCTTCAGCAAAAAAAAAAATCTACATTTAGGTTGGCATCTGAGCACATATGTAAAGCAAGAATCTGCTTATGTTAGGAAGTACTTCTCTCTCAAGTCTTCAGATCAAAGAAGTCATCAGAGAAAGTGACCATACTAATAATAATTTTCGAGATGCTTAGTTAATGTTACACTTGGGGGATACACAGCAAATTCTGAGGAACAAGCCTAAAATACTCAGCTAAAAGTTTTTTGAACTGTGTGACTTCTACTGTATCTGAATTCCTGCAAACAGTTGTGACATTTAGTTGTCCTTTCCTCTCAGATTAAATAAGCATTCGAGTAGGTAGGCTTGTTTAGCGGCAGCAAAAGAGCACCTTTTTGACAGCAGAGTACACTCTTCTCTTCCTGCAAAATCTAAAACCCTTCTCCGCAGCTGGGAGGTTGAAAGCAGAACCACCCGGTTGTGGTCAGTGGAAATGTAGACCATGAATAAAGCATACCTGGACTTCCCCAAGATTCTGGTCACGTGACGTTTCCTGCCTTTTTTTTTTCTCTCAGTCTCTTGAGAAACAAACGCAGTGGTAGATACGTGTGGCAGACTATAATCTGAACTAGATGTGCATACGTATGCACATACGGAAACGGGTGTGCTCCGGTGAGACATTAATGCTTCTGATTTTACAGACTTGCTGAAGTCTGCGCCTGCCGAGTGAGGGCATCCCCGAGAAGGACGCGCAAAGGCTACAAGCAAGGATGTGCACTGAATTTCATGTTAATCCCAGAGATAAATGAGCAGGTAAACTCGGGCACAGCAGCCATTTCCCGGCGGCTCTCTGCAGCACAGCAAAACACCGCAGGCATTTTACTCCCTCCCTCGGCCGGCTCCCGGGAAGGACGCCGCGGTGCTGGAGCGACGGAGCACACGAGATGGGGTACTGTGAGCTGGGGCGCGGGACCTCCCGAAGCCAGCACGAGTTTCAGAAAGGACTTCCTCGCGCCTCAGCCCCTCACAGGACGGTGGCTGGACCATACCGCGGGCCTCCGGCCAGCCGCAGCCGGAGCCTCCTCCGCTCTCCCACATGAGGCAAGGGCCGCATGCGGGTGGTGACGTTTTACAAGCCTGGCGCCTCCACAGGTTCTCGGGCGCTGCCCGGCAGTCCTGTCTGTGAGTGGGCGGGCTACCAGTGCCGATCCAGCTCCTATCCCTAATCGGCGGGTGCAGCAGCAGGCGCAGCTATCCCTCCCACCACCGACACCTGCGCGGGTGAGAGTGGAGCTGCACCTACAGGAGGCCGCCCCGCCCCGCCCCGTCAGTCGCCACCAATCCGCAACCGCCTCCCGCCCGATCCCGACGCCGTTTGCGCAGGCAGCGCTGTTTCCGTAGTAGGTCGAAGTGCTAGCTCTTGCTAGCACTCATCCGGAGCCCGATGTGACCCGTCAGAGAAAATGGCGGCGGCGGCGGGGGGTCGTACCTCGTCCTCGGGATTGTCCTCAGACAGCAGAAGGGAGGCAGCCGTCGCAGCCGCTTGCGGAAGCCTGAAGGTTGGCACTGTCGCTGGGAGTGTCTCCGGAAGCAGCGGGGGGCTCCTGCGGGAGTTGAGCGGCGGCGGCTGCCGGGAGCAGCGCTCAGACTGGAGACGGAAACAGCTGCGTAAAGTGCGGAGCGTGGAGCTGGACCGTCTGCCTGAGGCGCCCCTCTTCCTCGCCGCCGCCCCGGCTGCCTCCTCCTCCGAGTCCTCCGAGACGCTGCTGCTCCACTACCTGCCCGGGCCGCCGCGCTCCAGCCCTGCCAGCCCGGCTGCCTCCCCCAGCCGCTGCGCCGAGATCTTGGAGCCTCTGCCGGGGGGGAGCCCGGCGGGGTCTAACCCCGCGGTGGAGCAGAGGGTGGAACCGTCCCCCCACGAGAGGTGAGGAGGTGCCAGGGGGGTGTAGGTGGGCTGGACTCGATCCCGGGCGGCGGCGGGTGACAGCGGCGGCGGCGGGGCTTTTACCGCGTCAAGGGCTCGGGGTGTGCTGCGGCGCCCCGTTCCCCGCCCTGGGCGTCCGGCAGTCGCCTGGCCGCGGGCCGGCAGCGGATGCGGGAGCTGCCCGCGGAGCACAGGGCTGGGTCGTAGCGGGCAGCACTCGCCCGCCGCCATTCCACGGGGCGTGGGGGCACCTGGTGGGTGAGTGAGGGAGGGGTGGCCGCTGGGCCGAGCTGCTCCACTGGCTGCCCGCAGCTGACAGCGGCGCGGGGCTACGCGGGACCCAGTAGCTGGCGCCGGAGGAGACGAGCAGCGAGGGGTTGCTTGTGTGTTGCGGGTTGTGGTTTTGTGTTTAACTTCTGCCGGAGTTCTGAAAGGCGTTGAAGTGAGAGTTCGGGGTGGTAGCGGGGCCGGGGTCGAACGTGTCCGATCTCGGGGCGATCAGAGCCCTCAGCTCTGCGGTGCTGGGGTAGGGCGCGGGCTGCGCCGCTTTTCGGGCGGTGGCTGCGCTCCTGCCGCAGTCGCTCACCGAACACCTGGCCCAGGAACTTGCTGCACAAGATTAAGTAAACTTTTTTCTTTTTAAATAACTTCTCTGAATTATTCCAATTTTCAGCATTGTGATAATGCAAGACTGTTTTATTTGTCTTAATTAGGTGGAAGAGGCTTTCAAATACAAATATTCTCTTTTTTTCTAAGATACCACAACTTTGTGGTGTAGTCTACGTGCTAGATTTCAGTGGTTTCATTTAGTTTTTGTAGCCCCTATTTGTATTCAGTATTCACAGATTCACAGATATTAGAGGTTGGAAGGGACCTAGAAGATCATCTAGTCCAACCCCCCTGCCTGAGCAGTATGTATTATTTGTTAAGTCCATGTCCTTGAGGTTTTGTAGAACTGCATGTATTCTGCCTATTTGACAAAAACGTTCAGGAAGAAGTTAACTCATGGTCATAGTTTAACAGTTTAAGTACTTCAGAGCACATTTAAGCTGTAATGTGCACTTGCTAGGTTTAACTGTGTGGGAAGGCACTGTAATAATGACAGTGTAATTTTGATTTGGAGCTGACAATTTCATATGGATTTCTTGTAAGGTTTTGCATGATGTGGACTGTGTAGCTTAAGGACTTAATATTAACATCCAAGGACCTTTGTTAATTCTGCTTTACAGTTTGGTGAATTATTTAAGCCTCATAAGAAATCTAATTTTATTTTAGATATGACCGGTATTCTTTTCAGCTGTGTCTTATGTCAGTTAAGCCTCAAGGATATTTTTCTAAAGGTTTACTTATTTTAGGACTACTGTAAGAAGAACCATTTTCTACATCAATGTACAGCTTATATTAATTATGAGCAATTCAAATGGATTTTCTTTTATTTTTAGGCTGGTGTAAAAGTGCTTCATCTTGTATGGTCACAGATAAGAAATGCCTCTGCTTGTAGGAGGATTAGTGAGATACTGAGTTTTGTGAGAGAATATTGTATAAATTTTAGTGAATAACTTGTCTTTTTAGGACTCAAAACCATATTTATCAAGTAATTAAATTAAATTATATCTCATGTTTGTTACTGGCTTTATGGCTTTCAAGGAAAATAGAGTCTCTGTTGGAACAAGTTTAAAACAACTTGGAATCTTGTGGTCATAGCAGGTGGGAGTTAGGCTTGCTATTAGAGGTTCAGGAAGATCAATACATGTCACATCAATACTGAAGCAGTGAATTGGTTATTGCTGGTCAGTCCCACAGCAGCACTAGCAGCAGCTGTGGATTTTATTTTTTTTGTTAAGTACATTAGTTGTACTTTACTATAAGGATCAATTGTTAGTTAAAATATACTGTGCTTACTCCAAAGTCCCTCCATCAGTCTCTGGTATTACAGTTAATTTCTTTAAAAACGTATTTTCTGTTTCTGTGTATGGTGGAAGACCTACATGAGCCTCAGAATGAAGCTGAGAAGGGAAACTGATTTTGCTGTTAAGTCCTATATCTAAAAATCTTTAATCTCTCAAGAGTTCTGCTTGCCACAGCAGTGGAACAAATATTTTCACTAAAAGCTGTGAAAGTTGTGAGATCTTTTTATATCACAGTAAGAGGAGGGAGTTGTTTTACTAGGAAATGCAGCTTCCATATTAGGCACTTCAGACCTCTTATTCAATGTCTATACTAACAATATATTGATTTGTTTTTTATAAAAATACACAAACAGCAAGTTCAGTGATAACTTTAGTATGATTTCTTGTAACTTGAGGGAAATCCATGAAGATGAAATGAACCTCCTTCTCTGTGATTGTAACAATATTATTTTAAAGCATTCAGACCCTTTAAGTGAGGCTTGTGTTTGGAATTGATGTAGGTGACTTACTACATCCCCAAGTACAGAATTAATTATACCGTTATAGCATGTTTTTATAAAAATGAAAATTAGGAAATGCTTCATCTCATCTGTATATATCAACCATGTAGTGTGTAACTTTCCTGAAAATTCACGGTTTGAATTGGAAAATGTATATGGCACATAGTCCAGCTTCAAGATGGCCTTTATAGATACACTGTATTTTCTGCAGGTCCTGTTTGATGCCTGCTAGAGACACCAAAGACACTATGAAAAAAGTTTTGACTATATGTACAAGTGAACTAGTAAAAGTTTGTATGTTTTAACTGCTTATAAATTTGTTGCACCACTGACTTTCATAGGAGGGCATGAATGCTTAACAGAGCACTGGACAGGGCAGTGGTGTACAGCAGGAGAGCACATTCAGTGAAAGCACAGTGTGGCCAAGGTTTAACTTTATTTTTTCTCAAATAACTTTCTCTAATACTGTAAAAAAAGTAGACAAATAAAAAAAATACTGCTTTATTAAGCACATTCTCCATTAAAATACATAAAATTATATTTTGATTTAACTAATAATCATGTCCATAATGCTGGATGTTTTTAACAGGCTGCTTAAATAAGCCACCAAATTTCCTGCTTTCAGTTTGAACTGGATACTACTGTGAAAGAGAATTCACTTCCTACCTCTTCTGTGCTCTGTGGCTTGAGAGTACTTTTGGAAGAGTCACTCTATCATGTTTGATTTTTATCACTTTTAGTTGTTGCAAGTGGTAGGGTTCTGCTTAAATGGTCTGATCTGGTATGGCAGTTTCTTTGTTCCTATGCAAAGTAAATAGATTGTAGCTAACTAATCTGGAGCTTTCTGTCGCATTGAATTTAGTGATACCAAAGATTCAGTCTCTGCTGTTTCTCAGTGGAGTCCAAGTACTTCTCAGTGCAAATACCTGTGTGTAGACATGTACAATTGTGCCTTACCCAAAGGTAGAATATATAGCGTACAAGATTTGAAGATTGGATTTTCCTTCTGTATTTGACCTTGACAAGATCTTTTAGTGTGTGTGCTAATGAATTCATTGTCATTTGAAGTTGGAATAAAGGTAATGGTGCAGCTGTGGAAAAAAAATTATCATGGTGCAGGAGAGGATAAGGCAGGAGTGGAGACAAATGGTGAGAGGGAGGTTATTGTAGGAATGCTTCTCTTGGCTTTTGTTGGCCTCCTGTATTGGTGAAAATTGGATTAAGCTTGTTTAATATAGAAGCTCTGTTGCCATGTAGCTGCTCTTTAAACAAACTTGTAAAGATAGTTTTCAGTAGTAGTACTGAGAAGTACTGATCTGATTTGAGTTCTGAATTCTAATGCTAATCTTTGTGCTGATGGAGAACTCTTTTCAAAGACCTAGGAGTCATTTTTCTTTTTATTTGCTCTCAAAAATCGAGAATTAAAGTTCATTGTTTTGCTTGAGACAAAGAGGACAGAAAGCCTTTAAGAAGGTTTCATTACTTGTTTCTGGGTGACTAGGAGGACTTGATTAAGTGGAAAGTTGATTTCTGTTGCTTCTCAACCTTTTTATCTTTACGCAGAGTCTTGAGTGTGTTACCTGTGAGATGCTTCCAATTTCCTGTTCTGACACTGCAGAACTAGAGAATCTTGTTCTATGGTGAATAGTCATGATGAATTTTTTTGGAAGATATATCCCAGCTGTGCCTGTTTGATTCTTGGTTTATGGTGGGGATTATTTAATTATTTATTTAAATTTTGGTTGAGCTTGAGGTCTGGTTTTTCTTTTTGGTTAGTTGTTTTTGGTTGGTGCTTTGGTTTTTTTTTTTGGTGTGTTTTTGTTGTTTTTTTTTTAATTGAAAGATAGTTTTGTGGGAAGTTACCTGAAAAAAAACCCAGCAGCTTCATTTACTTGATTCTAAGAGTAATTTGAAATTGAGAATTGTTTACCTTCTGTCTGAATATTGATAAAATAATTTTAAAGTTGTCTTGATAAAAGCTAATAGAGCAATCGTGCTCTCAGTTTTGCTCAGAAATGTCCAATTTTTAGATAGTGCTTAGCATTTGCTAACTGAGGATTTGAAGGTGTTTGCAGAAAGTGAATTTTTTTTCTTTAAACGTATTATACCCATTTACTATAAGATTCAAATGGAATTAGTCAGTCTACCTTGTTTCATACTGTATCCATGCATTTCTTATGTGTCCTTGAAATGTAAGCTACTTGCATCCTTCATAGAAATATAACATATTCTTTTTGTTTCTAATTTCTCTTGACTTGGTGTTCTAATTTATAGTGTAATAGCTTCTCATATGCTTATCATACCAGATGACGTCAATTTTTTTCATAGTGTTTGTCATCTATAGTGCTGTTGGTATTGCAGCACCTTGTAACTTTCCAAGGGTCACTGTGGAAGGTTGGCAGTGCTGGATAAATGAACTGCATCTGCTAGGCCACAGACACCTAACCGTATCTGACATCTTGTTTACTTGAGCATCGGGACATCTTTCTTTTGAGCAAGGTGAAATGTGTTTGCTCAGCTGTCAGCAATGATGATCAAGTCCTTTATGAGCTAGTTAACCCTTAAAGGTATGCAACTAATACTCCTTGGGTTTGCCTATGCCTGTGCATTTCACTTCACCTGTTCTCTCGAATAGCTGCATATGTTTTGTGTGACTGTCATTCTTGTATCCTCAGGATTGTTCTTTTCAGATACTGAAAAGATTTGCTGTAAATATTTTAAGTGTTGAAGGAAAAAATCTAATCCATAATCATACTGAATTGAGAAACAGGTTTGTCTCGTGAACAAATTATCAGTGATAACCTCCAATTCTACTACCAATAAATTCCTGCATAATTTTAGTAATTCTTTGTATTTAAATAGGGAGCTTCAAAGCTCGGTGGATAATATGGTCTCCCCATTACATTCAGGTGAAATTTAACTGTTCATCTCGAGAGGCGTACAAAATGCAAGCATTTGAAATGTATGGAAAACCTAGTGACCTTTGCTGCTAATGTAGATTTCATTGAGCTTGTTAGATTAATATACTATCAGGCAAGTGTTTGCTTATTGTCTTGGATAAAGCAATATTCTAATTGCCTTGAATTATGACAGTACCTTAATTTCTGATTGCTGAATATGGACTTTGAAAATTCATGTGTAATCAGTGACATATTTCTCAGTTAATCAACATTTTACACTTTTTTTCTTGTTCCATGTTTTTAGTTTGTGAAGTAGCCAAATATGACACAAGTATTCCTTTCCATTTTTCTTTTATTCTTGTTGCAAGTTTTAACTTCACCACCAGATATGTAATCAGTATCTTAAACGCTGCTGTAAAATACATCTGAAATGTTTGTTTTTTCACTAATGTAAATGCCTCTACAGATGCCTAGCCTATGACTAAAGACTTGTTTGCTTAATGTAAGAAGTTATTTCAGTTGTGACTAGCAGAGAAGCTCACTGAAACATTACTAATGTGTTCTTAAATTTTTGGAAAGGATTTACAATGTTAAGGATCCATATTGCTTATTAATTTTGTTGAATTATTCTTATAAATAAAACACAGCTGATCACATCTATAGTTGTGTAGAGTTCCTAGGCAGTTCAGATTTGAAATGGAAATACGAACAGCTAGTTTTTAAATAGAATGGAGCTAGATGGACTTTATCTTAGAACTATATTAATATGCGTAAATTTGTAAAAAAAAAAAAAAGTGTTTGCATACAGTTTCGGAAAATTAGCTCTTCTGTAAATACATAATAGACTTTTTTTATTTTTAAACTAAGCTTTGAATTTATTTATCCAGAACAGCTCAATACAGCAGGTTTTCTGATTTCTGCAAGAACATTGCATGGCCTAGCCTATAGGAACTGCCTAGGCACTGTGCTTTCTTTTAGGTGGTTCATGGAAATTGTGGAAACCAGTTATTTATACTGCCTAAACACAGCTAGGCTCTTTACTGTCTGCACTGCAGTGATGTTTACTGACTTCTGGCAAGGTCACTGTATCTAGCAGATTTCCCTTTAAATCTCCAAGGTTAGAGCTAGTATCACCTGCACTGGTATGTTCTGTTCCACACAGGCTTGTTCACAACTTCTTCAAACATTCCTAAAATTAACTTGTGTTCCAGTTTCTTCACCTGACAATTTACTCTGCATTGCAACTGCATGTTTCTTGTCCCTCCCAGAGGCTCATGGGAGGAAGAGCAGGCATATGTGGGGAAGAGGTCTTAAAAGACATGCAGATTGTTCTCTGTTTTAAGCCAGTGTTACAGAAGAGGGCAGAGGACACACACAGGCACACCCACCTTGTGTACAAGAAGGGGTGAAATTAAACTTCTTAAAGCATGTAGATCTGTCAGAGCACAACACAGTCTTCAGGGTTGTCCTTTTATAAGTGCATTGTGCTAAATTAATACAGAAAACATTGGATGAGTGATCTCTTTGGTTTCACTTGTGAAGATTGACATGCAGACTGTCCCTCAGACTGCCTTTTTTCTGTGCGAAGAAGGCGGTTAATCCCCATAAGGGATCTAAGTAATAAGATGTTTGGGATTAAATTAAGACATCTTCCATCTGTGAAGTTGTAAAGTGCTTTCATGTAAGGGTATGTTCAACATTGTAAACCAGTTTACTCTGATACTCTCATCAGCTGAGTAACGAGTAACATTAATGATTGGCAAAGTGTTTGGTTTGTGATACAGGACAATTTAGAATTCATTCAGTGGATTCCAGTGGTGTAGTGCCTGGCCATTGCTTTTGGCCTTTGCTGCAAGTCACCATTCAGAATGATTACTGTTGTTCACTTATTTAATCTATATTGTTGCTAGTGAAAGATTCAGTTCCTTAAAAGAAAACTTCTTCCTTGGATAGGTACTTCAAAGCCATGTGAGTCCAACTGACCCTCTTAAAATGGAAAACATGGAAGAAAGGTCTAGAAAGCAGCAGATCAGTAAAATAAAACACATATGAAGTGTTTCCTTGTACCTGGGGTGCTCATAATTTCTGAGGTGAAGATTTTTTCTCACCATGGAAGAAGTCATAGTTTGCGGACTGTACTCCTAAAATCTCCCACAGATTGTTTGTTTTCTACAGGGGAAGTGACACTTCCTTTTTTGAAGGAGAATTGTTGGAAAGCTTTGATTCGAAAGTTGCCCTATAAGAGATATATCCATGAGAGAGGTTTTGGTGACATTCAAATGTTTATTGTGTGTACCGTAATTTTCTTGGCCGTTGTTTTTGGAGTACTAATTTACTAGTTTACTAGTAACATCACTAACCTTTGTGAAAACGGTCATTTTTTTGAAAGGTAGCAAATCTTTACCTGTTTTTCTCTAATTATATTAAACTAATGACACTAATGTACATTTTTCTCAACTCATTTGATGTTACTACACTAGGTATTGAATTTTTTTTTTAATCATATCAAAAATTTCAATATATTTTTTTACAGACTAATATATATGTATTGTAACAGGAACAGTGTTAATGTATCTTAATTTTTGTCTTTTAAGCATGTTGTTAAGTTCCAGCATGTTTGGGTACAGTGGTACTATCTGGTCCTGGTAAATATGCTGAAGTATACAATTCCATTTAGTACCTCAGCAGAAAATTATTATGCTCCTGTGCTTGCTTGTTCTGACCTGCCCTGAGCTGCATGTTTGTGGCAGTATTTTACAGTTCTGCCACTAGTGAGGATGCACAGCAAAAACTACAGAGGGAAGGACAATTCCTTTGGCATTTTGAAATCAGTAATGTATGAATGGCACTCCTGTATTTTAAAATTGACTTCAAATGGGAATATAGGTCCAGTGCCAAGACAGGCCACTTTTAGTCTTTGAGAATAAAGATTTCAGGCAATAGCACAGACAGAACTCTTTGCTTTGCAGAGTCTTTTGCTTCCTTTCAGCCCACAGGGTGGACTGCTGAGGACCTAGTAAATTTGCCACCTGCTACCATGTAGATGAAGGTCCATAGGAGCTTCATCAAAATTAGTCTCTGACTTGTTATTAATTGGTATATATTTTTAAACAAATATTTATTTCCAGGCAGCATAATTGTACATAGTTGGAGTTTAAACAAAAATACAGATTTTAATCTTGTTAGTGAGCCTCTAGGAAAACCCTTAAGAAATGGTGGAGCCTTATAGGCTTTATTGGTATTTTGTGAGCAAGTGTTCATTTCTAGTGTGTCTATACTGTTTGTGGTATTGGTGCCTTAGGCAGATATAAAGCAAAGTTTATCACTGATTAGGTGAAACTTCTCTAATCTGGCTTCTGTTCAAAACATGAATCCAAATTCAGAGGAAGATTGGGACCTGAATTATTACTGTGCTGACTGTGGAGTTCCATGTGAATCTTTCGGTGTTCTAAATGAGGCTTTTCTGCTTGTCAACTCTGTCAAACTACTAGCAGCAGTGCAGTGCTAGCATAAAACTTGTACTTACAATGACTAGTTAAATGTGAATCTTGTGGATCTCGGCTACATAAATCTTGGTATAGGACTGAAGGTTAGAGAAATGGGCCATTTCTGATGCCAAAAGAGCTTTGGAAAAAACTATGCAAGATCAGGTAGTGTTATATCGGTTACAAACTGAATGACATAATGATTCAAAGTGAATGTCCACATGTGTCAATTGAAGCACATATAAATATGTTTAGCACTCTTGGGCTGCTTTCACCTAATGA
>VYZU01022261.1:0-38827 GCA_013401355.1 Ceyx cyanopectus | reverse complement strand
GAAAGACATTATGAACGTTTTGAAGACAGGACAGGATCAAACTGTAAATTATTCTGGATAAATTAGGTTCTGAGATGAGTAAGATAGTATTCAGTGGCAGCCACAGCTGGGAAGGAAAAATCATATGTGCAAATGTAAATCAGGCAATAATAAGCTAAGCAGCTGTGCTGAGGAGTAGAATCAGTGTTCATTTTTAGTGGATGACAAATTAAGCAGCTCAGTGGTGTGATACCATTGGAAAAAGGGTGAGTCTTGCTGAGTTTTATAAAGGCTGTATGCCCCAGGTAAAGCCATTGTGGATGTTGTCTGCAGTATTTGGGTACCACATGAGGAAAGAGGTAAGCAAACTGACTACAGAACCAGGAGGGAGGATTGTTTTAGAAAACATGATGAGACAGGGCTGAAGGAATTACATTTGTTGGGGTTTTTTAACTTGAATTTAGTAATTATTTTTTCTAACTCCTCATTTCACCAAACATTCTAGTATTAAAATCATAATAGAACATCTCAAGATCCACTGGACTAGATCCAAGGAGAAGCAGAATTAGCATAATCTGAAAATACTGGCTATGAAGATGAGCACAACAAAAAGTACTTCAAAGAGTGGTACAATTCATGGGAAAAACTTTGGAGAGCTTTGGTGTTTGACTGTTTTCTTAGCAACAGGATTTAAATGTGTAGTTCAGCCCTCCTACTCCTACTACTTCTCCCCCACCGGAATTAATAGCACTGCACATAAGTTTGCAATTTAAACAACCCCTAATTAGGATGTCAGTGAGAGTTTGCCTTCTAGGCTCTCCCACAAGTTGATTCCATGCTGCTTTTTCCCTGTTCTTACAGAGGAGCCAGTTCTTTCAATATTATTTCCCCATCTTGTAGGAAAAATGGCAACTCAGGTTCCCCAAACTTGCCATCTTGTTCATGTTCTTTAGAACAACTTGGTCAGCAAGCACTTTGCCACCAGGGATGGATGCCCTTAGGTTGTCCCCAGTGCACTTTTCTTGGTCAACAGCACTGCTTCTTTCCAGTGTCTGGTCTGCTCTGGAAGATTTGTGCATGATCTGCCAGAGCCACAGCTATGAATGTAAGGTCAGCAAACTGCCAGCTCTGTCACTGGGCAGCCTATCAGGAGATCTTTGTTGCTGCAGGGACTGGTGGTACCTGATGGAATGTGTGTAGCTGACTTGTGTTTTTGATCCTGTGTGCAAGTCCCTGCCTTGCAGAGCAGCGTGGCAAGCACAGCAGCTTTGCACACCTCAGCTCTGCTATGAGATGCTTAGAAAACTTGTCATCTGATAGTTGTTGAGCCTTTGATGATACAAATTGGCTATGGATTAATCAACTTCCCCAGGTTTCTAATTCTGTTGGGTCTCATATCTCAGAAGATCTTTCCCTCTGAGACTGGTTCAATAGTTTATCAAATGTTGAAACTTCTACAGGCATTATAATACATTGCAGTGGTTATTAATAAAGTGAATAATTTACGGGGAGGAAAAAAGGCTGAAAATGCATCTAGCAAGAAAGAACTGGAGTGACTAATGATTTAAAGAGACAGAATGAGAATTGATGTATGGTGTAATGCCTAAGCAGATTTCCCCACAGTATTCCATATCAAGTCTATTCCTTCAGTATCTGCTCTACCTGCAGTATTTGCAGAATTTCTCATTCTGTTCCAAACAACACCTTGCTGTGTGTGAAATACCTGTGACATAATTTGTAGTCTTGAGTTGACTACAAACTAGTAGGAAATTATAGTAACAGCTATGTTCTGTAACAGAGCACGCAGGTTAATATTTTAAGTATCTGTTTCTGAACCTTCTGAACCAGGTGTGACTGAAGTTACTGCAATTGTGCTTTCAACAAAAAGAATTAATATTCCTTTCACCTGCCAGAGCACCAGGGTGTAGTTCAAAACCTCTTGATGCTGCTGATGCATGTGGAATCATGTAGAGCTAAGAAACCTCCTGATGCTGGGAGGGGTGGAAGCAGAGAGCTTACAGCACACAATGTATGTGAGCGTGGAGGACAAAGCATTAGGGAGGCTGTTTTTATTTGCTCTAAGCACCCCCTTTAACAGCACACAGCTGAATTCTCTGCAGTTGTACAGTGTGTTGTTGCAGGGGTGAGCAAGTCCCCCAGGAGCACTTGTGGTCTGTGGGGGGAACTGGTTTGGTGTTGCTTTGTGGATGGTGAATGACTGTTTCGGAGCTAGGCAGAGTTTAGCATGGAGGGGGAACTGCATCAGCAGATGGTTTTCAAGCAGGGACTCTGTTGCTCCTTACACACAGGTGGCATTTGGCCGTGCACAAAGTGGCAGAGGTCGGGTGATATTCCTTAGGCAACAGGTATTTCTGCCAGGCTGTGTAGTTCCCCTTGTTTCCACACAGAGGTATTGTTTTCTTTTGAAGTGAACTTTCTGCAAACATCAATAAACTAATGTAACACAGACCAGTACTTTCCAGCTAACAGGCATTGTTCACTCCATCCTAGCCAGAGAGCTGTGCCAGCCCTTCTGGCTGCAGAAAGGTTGATCACCATTTCACATGCCCTGCAGTACTACTAACTGTGGGACAGAAGATGCCTTGATCTAGGAAACAAAGGAAAATTATGATATCGGGGACAAAAACAGGGAAACAATAAACACAGGTTCCCCGTGGTGTCATTTTATATTACAGTATGGAATACAAGCTTATATGAAATATCATTTGGCAAATATATTCTGCTGCATAGGTTGTCCTTAAGGTGTTCACTGTTTACCAGTGTAGTTTATTATAGCTAATGGTAATACAGGTGTTTTTCTATTAAAAATAAATAAATAAATACTAGCATTGCACAGAATTTTTTTTTTTTTCACTCAAAATTCAGATTTCTTCAGATTATGATCTACAGAGTTGTAGTCTAATTTTTTCATGAACCAATTGTCTCAGTCCGAAGTCTTAACTAACCGAGAAGGATCTGTCCCTCAGCTTGAGGAGTGGCTGACCCAAAGATGATGTAGATGAGAGCTGTTTGTTGTACATTTCTATTATGGGATTTCTCATGATTCTTTGCTGCAGGAACAGCAGCATTAGGAGTGCAGCCTTTTAATCTCAAAGGCAAGACTTCTGTGGAAATTATTCCCTTGGAATAATTTCTGTCTTCTATCATGCAGTCAGTCTGCTCCTGTCTGCTTCTCCAGAGGATGTTTTAGGATGCTTTGAAGGCGAGTGACTTTGCTGTGATCACCTTTGGCTTTCTCCACACCCCTTGGGACAGGCCGCGGCCACCAGCCCAGCTCAGCAGAGTCTCAGCAGAGATGCTGAACTTTTCATGCTGGGGCTGTTCCAGGACCAGCCATTATAAGATGTAAAGCTTGAACTTTCAAACTCCAGTTCCTAGGGAGTATTTGTGCATGGAAGGTCAAGCTGATGGACTGTCAGCTTTAGTCTGTCCCACAGGGAATGGCATGGCCTGAAATGTTGAAAGTTCACGCCATGCTGCCTGTGCACAACTTTTGTTTAATGCCAGGGTTTCTTGCTGCATATAACTGACTGATTTGAAAAGTTAAGTGAACTTCTTTCAAGTCCTTGTGACCAAATTGTGTATTCCAGGGATAGCCTGGAGGTGTTGAGGGGGTATGTGAATCCAGCATTTTGTGTCAGTGCCTTTTAAATTTACTGTTGCACTCAGAGTCTAGTTTGTAGTCAACTGTTGTTGCTTCAAGGCCAGTCTTCTCATACCTGTGAAAGGTGTCAGCTTTTGCCCTGTGGAGTTTTAAATTATTAGCATCTCTTAATATAACCTAGGATAGTTTTTACTTACTAAATTTCCTCCTTGAATGGAACTTAGATTTGGGATGTTTCTTGGATCTCAGGTGATCTCACCTCCTCCTTCTGTCTGCCTCCCCTCTGTGCCCAGTCCCAGGGTTTTCTATTCATTAGCAACCCTCCCCTTGCTTGATGGTGCTAAAAGAGTCCTTGGGCATTTCATACTGCTGAGACCTCAAAATAAAGATGATGTCTCTTCTTTGTGAGCAAGTGGATGTTTCAAATCCTGTATAAACTTTGTGAGAAACCACTTTGTATCATTAGTAAACGGGGCAGAACAGGGTTAATAATTTCATTTTTATTCGAGAGGATGGATTTGTTATGCTCTTTGACACAAATAGAAAGAAGGGGGGAAATGTGGTATAGTGTGCCATTTTCCTGATTTAAAAATCAATGTTTGTGTCTCTTCTTTTCCCCCTGAACTACTCAGACTTAATTCTTTAATTAGAAACATGGGATTTAGTTGCATTATCAGTTATACTTACAGATAAGTCCATGGTAATTACCCTCTAATATGCATTATCATTATATGTAAATGTCAAACTCTTGCAGACAGCCTTATAAAGTCAATTTTAAAAATGATCTGCTTAAGATTAAATTCCTCAGACTTTTTTAGTTCCACAAATCTAGATCATTTTGGCACTGTATTTCGTGGACTTAAAAGATGGCTGAGCTTAATGAAACAAGTTGTCATTTATAATGCCTGTTTTTTTCCCCCATTTTGGTTTTCATCACTCCTATGCGTTCCCTAAGCAAAGCTGCAGTGACATTTGGAGCAGAGTTTTTATTGACTTGAGCAGCTTAACATTTATTAGGACCACGACCTAACTTCTTTTATGCTACACAAAGATACCGTCTGTACTCAAAAGCACATTTCTGAAATCATAAGGACGTATGCAGTCAGCTTCCATTTTTAAATGACTAAGTATCATCAGGTTTCAGTCACCATTACGAAGAGATGTTCTCTTAGTGAGATGGTAATTAAAGCAGCCCTGAGACAGAGCTGATGGCTGGAGCATGCTGCCCTCTGCCTACAGAACTGAAGAAATGGATTTTGCTCCTCTAGCTTCAATATTTAACCTGTTTCAGAGAAAAACCTCACCTCTGTGTCTTAGGAATTCTTTCCCGTTATACAAGTTTCTTTGCAGCATGTGTTTTAAATCCCTGCTTTTAAGATTATTTGCACTTTTACCATATTGCAGAGACTGTAATGAGCTATTGCAGCCATGCTTTCTAACAGGAGAACCATCTTTTGCTCGTGATAATTGAGTTCCCCTTACCTGTGGCATCTGTCTGTGTAGAAATTCAGGAGCCCTTTGTGCTTTCTGAAAGAAATATGAAAATAACCTCAGCATTGTAACCAGTGCTCCTTTTCTCTCTCAAAGCAAAGTGCATTTGTGTCTGTGTAAGCTGTTATTGATCATGCACATGTGCTGTGTTTGCCTAAATAATCAGCACGCCAGTGCTTCTAGTTTTTATTTTATATATAAAGCCTTCTGGCATAACAAAGATTGTATAAAATCCACTTATTTTCAGGTTTTTCTCATAAAGGTCTTTATGAAGAAGCATGTAGTGTTCAGAGAATTTAAATAAAAGTTACGGGTAGTTGTGGAACCAAAGAAATAACCAAATATAACATTTTAACATGATTATTTAAATAATGGTTGTAGTGCCTGGCTCATGATTTGAAGAAGTTGATAATATTTACATCTGGATACCATTTTTAGTGTGTGTAGAGAGCACCAAGTGTACAGATGAGTATTTGTTTAGGTATGCAATGGGACTTTCTTTGTACTTCATTTAGCCAAAAAAAATAGTAGACTGGTCACCTCTTCCAGCTTTGGGTTGTTTTTTTTCAACTGGTCCTTTACATCCAAGGGAAAAGTCAGGTCAGATGGTAGAGCTGCTGCAGCACTTCAGGCTCCCTCATGCATATCCAGCCTTTCTCCTTTCAAGTTTCAGAGTAAAACTCAAGTAGTGATTTTCTTTTATCGAGAATTCCATAAATATTTAAAATGAAATGCAATGTGCTATTTCATGGGTCTTAAATTATTTATTTTGAGGCTGGCTTTAATAAGAATGTCTGGAAGTTTGCATGAAGCAAAGAGTAAATATGGCCTGGTTTCATTTCCATTAACATTAGTGTGCAAATTACAATTAAAATGAATACTGGGCTCTTATTTTGTGCTTATCTGGAATTTAATAAGAAGCTGCTTAGATTCTGAGTTGCAAATGTGCGCTAGGAAGCAATTGGTCACAAGCACTGGGTGAGATTCATCTCATTGTACTGCCGTGTTTATGTTCTCAATTGCTTTTTGGAGTCATTTACTGGTTTTATAGCTTCCCACCCTGCCTTTCAAAGTGGCCTAATGAGGCTAAGACTGTCATTTTATATGCTGGGCAAAAGTTATGAAGCCAGCAAAAATGTAGATATATTTTGGAAGAGGAAGGTGGCAGCTCTTGCCAGTAGAGGGAGTCGATGGACACTGATCTGGGACTTCTTGGTGTACAGAGTGTGCTTGTGTTCGAGTGTGGGTCTGGAGATGTGCTTCTATCTTTTCCATATGCTGCAGAAGTATATATATTATATTGATAAAAATATCCTGACAGGGAGCGGTGCTTATGATCTAAAAATAGGTGAATAAATAGGTAAATCTGTGTTATCACATTTCACTTTGAAATAAAATGAGATTTTGAATAATTATAACTTTTTTTGTAGAAACGCCAGGCAATATGACTTCAACATTTTGCAGTAATTTTAGTAATATCCGAGAGTTTTTCAAAATAACTTAGTTTTTCTTTGTTACTCAATTCTGTTCACACAAAATCTTTCCTAAACAGTGCAGTTAAAAGACAAAAACAAAACACACCATCCCTGGTATGTAAAAGAAGATTGTCACAGTGAACTCCTATGTCAAACTCCTAGTCGTTAAAATTCACCTTCTCCAGTATCTTCACCCCTGGAGTATTTGTGAACTTTTGGGCAGCTCTAACTAATTATTGTTTTACAACTCTTAAATTCCTAGAGTGCTGCCACTTAGGAGGAGCTCTCCTGTGCTGCACTGGGTGAGGCAGAAGGACACATTTAGGATGTTCAAGAGGAAGGGCCTGGGTCTGTTCTTGTTGCCTCTGAGGTTGGTGGTCTGTGGAGCAGTGTGAAGGAGGATCCAGAGCTTTAGCTGGGGAGCAGTGGGCTGCAGGAGTAGGGCACTGCATGGGCTGGATGGCTCTTATTAATCCACCCTAGAACTTCAGTGGGAAGATGAAGGGGTGATGGTGAGGTGGCCAGTCCCAGTGGTAGGATCCTTGTTCTTCTGCCCTCACTCTGCACTTGGTGGCAGAGGGCTGGAGGCAGCCCCTTCCATCTTGAAGCTGTGTTAGGGGGGAAAGGCAAGGAGGAAATCTGGGTCTCTGGCATTTTTTTCATGCTATTTAGTACTTGAAACAGAGGTTGGGGCACGTGTAGGAGCAGATAGATTCCTTGGAAGCAGCTACAAAGGGCTGATTGCAGGAGGGCAGCCACTAGCAGAGAAAGATCTGCTGCACCCAGTGATGCTGGTTTTGGACCTCCCAGTCTGAGCTGGCCATAAGGGAAGGGCAAGTTTGAGATGCAGGTTGTTCAGTGCATTAGCCAAAGCAGAAGACTAGACCCTGGGAACCAAGAGCTTGGAGCCAGTGTAAGGAGTCTGTCCTCAGTGTCAGGAGAGAAGCCCTGTGCTGGAAGTGACAGAGCCTCAAAGGCAGTTTGGAAAGCTTGTTCCTGCTCAGAGACAGTTTGGAACAGTTTCAGCCTTCTCTGTTTCCTTTTCCAAATGGTGAGCAATCTTGGGGTTTCAGTCTTCCCAACAAATGCTTGGTGCAGAAATGTCCAGGTGTGTTTTCCTCTGGTGGGTCCTTCGACAAACTGAAAGTCAGGAGGAGAGAGACCTGTCCATGGAGGAGGAAAGCTTTGTTTGAGCAGCATCTTAAAAAAAAAAGCACTGTGAAAACCTGACTAAATATAAAGTGAGTAGATGGGCCCCAAAAGTTGCTTGGGGTGCATGAAATAAAATCCACCTGCCTTCCCTGGAAGCTTATTTCTTGAAGGAAACTTGGGCATCATAAGGGATTTTTGTTTGTAGCAGGTTCTGCTCTCTAATGTTAAGAATATATGCTGTAGCATAAAGCTAAAGGTATGGAGGGAAAATTCTTTTTATCACTTAGAAAATCAAAGCCTTCTTTTATGCCACTTCTTTAATAATCAAACTTAGCAGAGGAGTATGGGAAAGAGCTCTTAACCTTGAAGATCAACTTGCAAAAAAATGCTGTAAAGAGGATTTATATGGTAACAAATTTAACAATCCACTGAATTGCTTTTTCTCCCAGGATGTGAACTCTTATAGCTCTTCAATAGAGACATGGTGTAAAAGACCTAAACAAGTAATGCTTTCAGTTTTTGAAGCACATTTTCCTTCTGGCCAGGTTTAAAAAGTAGTGGGAGACTTTTATTTTTGGTGTAGTAAAAATCAGCAAGAGCTACTTTTACAAGTTTATGTGGCTGTCTTATTTATTTTTTTTAAGCTGATTCATTATTGACTTAACTCCCCTCTTCTCCCCATCATACAGTTTACAAGCAGCTGAGGAAAGAAAGGAAAATCAGAATTGTCCATTTTGTCACCCGAGGTTTGAAATATTAGGCAAAGAATGGAACAAACAGAACGCAGGCTGTAAAATTCAAAACCACAACTAACAAACCCCAAACAGCTTTTCACAGTATTACAAAATTAAACAAGCAAACCCAAACCAAAATAGAGCAATTCTCTAAAACACAACAGCTTTTTGTGATGCACAATGTGGGTCTTCTGTCTACTTATTCTTCTTAGATCCCATTGATCAAAGCCATGACCTTTCCTTGTTCACTAAATGATTCCTTGGCTTTTTCAGAAGATGGCTTTCTGTCTCATGCTGCTCTGTGCTGAGATTTCAAGCAGCCTGTTAACATGCATCATATGGGATCTTTCCTTGCCTTGTTGTTGTAACTTTTAATCGAGGCTGTCTTATTACAGTAGTCCTTACTGCCATTTAGATGTAACTCATTTTCCTTGCAATTAGATACGTCCCTATCCCTGAAATGCCATTTTCTTTGTGCTGGTAAATGCACAGCACAAGTTTTACACGAGTCCTTTCATAGCACTTCAGCGTTTGACAATAAACAAGAACCAAGAATCAGAAAGCAGTGCCCCCAAGGCAGGATTTTGCAGTGCTAGAAGCACTTCGGGCAAATGCACTGCGGCTGGAGCAGAGCTGGCATGGATTAAAAGAGGAGAAAATCCTCCATGAAAGACTGAGGGTGAGTTGAGGGTGTCTGTTGTTCCTCCTCATCACTCATCGTGCAATTTGGAGATAAAAGAAGGGAGGGAAAAAGCCTTTTTCAGTTGTGGCTCTCACCATCTATCTGTATGTTGAATGTGACTGAAATGTTGGCTTGTTGGTCTTGGGCTGATGTTAAGGAGGGGATGTGAAACAGCCCAGCATCTAAATCCATTGCTAATGGCAGAAGTTTCTTCCAGAGCCAAGGCCAGAGCCCTGCCCCCAGCCTGAACCACCTTGCCTGGGGAGCTGGGAGGAGGAGAGCTCTGCACTAGTTGTAGCTCAGAGCCTTCCTCATCCTCAGGATGTGATCCTGCTTACAGGATTGGGATGATGGACTCGAGAAGGAGCCTGCCCACCAGAGCACTATTGGGAATAAAAAGTGAACATTTCAACCTTGATGATATTTTTGAGGTAACAAAAAGTGCCTTTTTTGTTAGTGGGACACGGTGTGACCACACTAAATGTGCTGTTCCAATGAAAACACAACAGGGGTACTGATGGATGCGCTGTAACTGTAGTTATTATTTGTTTCCACACTGAAGCTTAAGGTATTTAGTTCAGTTGTGATCTGTTTCTGATGGCTGGGCAGAAGTTTCCAAGCAGCCTCACACAAAGAGTGTTAAGTTGCCTCTTAATTAGTATTGAACCTTCTGGGAAAGGACTGCTGACTCACTACAGACCTCACTCTGCAACTGCTTTGTCATTTGTCATACGCCACTAAGCAACTCTTAGATATTAGAAACCATCTGTCAGTACCTCCCTCAGCTGGATCCGAGCTGACAGCTTACGAATGAAAGCCTCCCCAAATCAAAGTCAATCTTCTGAGCTATTCAGTCTCGTGAAACAAATGTTTTGTGTGGAATAAACTGAATATTAATGACTTTGATGTGAAAATGAACCCTTAGAGTCCTCCCTGCCATTTTCTCAGACGGTTTCTCTTTGTTTCTGCTTAGAGTGAGAGTCTTCTCTTGGTGTGCAGCTCTTCATGGGGTAGAGCTCTGTACCCCATGTAGACTTTTCAATATTCTTCTCTTCCCTCTCCTGTTTTGCTAAAACACAGAATGAGGGCCACGGGGCTCTGGATCCCACCGAGGACATAGAGAGAGGAACCTGAGTTTACCTTAAAGGGATGCTGCCAATATAGGGCTTCTTTCCAAGCATGCCCCGTGTTGATAGGTGACCCAGATACTTTATTTAAAGGGTTTATATTTTGCAGTTGAGGCTTGCATGTGTATTTATCAGAGAAAGTGAATATGGACTAGGAGAGAATAGACAAAATAAATGTAAACAAAGGGCTTCAGAATTCATGAAACTATTTACTTTTCATCTCTGCTTCTGGTGATAGGATCTTGAAACAGTAAATTCAGTATTACCAGGTAGTCCTCCTAATATCTGCCTCATCTTTGTCCAAAAGGGAGGGAAAATATTTATCTACACCTCAGATGCAGGCACATCCCAAATATGTGAAATTAAAATGTCACTAAGCAAGTGCAGCCCCATGGACCCAGCAAATGCCTGTTACATTTGCACCACTTGGAGACACACACACACACCCACCCCCAAAGGGAAGAGTCTTTGGTCATCACCTTCTCGCATATTAACAGACTTCAAATGCATTGCCTGAAATGAGCATGTCAGTGGAAAATGTGCTGTCTCTGTGTGGGGGTGTGTAAATGTGGATTATTGTTTTTAGGGTGGTGGGGTTTTGTTTTTTTTTACACTTACTTCGAAGAAAATAGAGCATCCTCATGGAAGTCTCATGTGAAAATGACATTAGTAGCTGTAGGCTTGTCTTCATGTGAGTAAAATGTGAATTGGCATAAATGAAACACCTCCTTCAGAAGAATGCTGTGCTTCTAATTAAATGGAAAAAAAAATGAAGACACAGGCATGTTGTTATGAGAGAGTGCAGCGGGGATCTGTGTTATGACCAACTGAAGGAAGATGCTTCTTTTTTGGAGGCTTTGCACATCCAGAGCAAGCAGAGATTAGATTTTAATTTTTCTTAGTTTTTTTTCTTTCTTTTTTTTTCTACACTCTCTTTTTTTTTTTTTGTTTGCCCTATATCAAGATTGTGCATCTTAACTTCCTGCAGCCTCACCCATGTTCTCCAGTGTGCTTTTGCAGGAGCCAGCAACCCTGTGGCCAGACTGCAATACCATCAGAGACTCTCTGACCTGGAGCTCAACCAGCAATAGCAATTACCCTGTAAACATGGGCTGGCTTGGCAAATTGCATTTACTTTCAGTAGGACTTCTCCCTTGCAAAGAACAACTTTCCCACTCGCTCAACTCCAAATGGCTGAATTCCTTCTTAACAGCCTTCACCATTTAGGGGTCTTCCTCCGTGACCTGGAAGGTGAACTCCAGGTGTGATGGTAGAAGTTGACATAAGCAGTTTGAAGCTCCTGTTCTGGCCAAGAAGAGGATGAATCTTTAATGCCTTCTGCTTGAGCTGCACTGCGTTTTCATGCATCACAGAAAGTGCTGCATTCAATCTTTATTTAGGTTTTCTTATCAGGTATGAAATGAGCTGATGGCAAAATCTGCAGTTACTTCAGATTTTTAAATGATGGAGATAGATGGCTGTAATCTTCTGTCATTTGACATGATTTTTTTTCTTTTTACCCCTACTTTTTTTTTGTGTGTGCCCCAGCAGAAAGGATAAGGAATTCAGATGATAATAAGCTGGCATCCAGATGCACGGCACACAGGCGTGTATGCAGAAAGTATTGATTTAAATATGCCCTGACAAGCTGGTCAGGCAGCAATCTGAAGGAAATGAAACTTCTGAAGTGAAAGAGAAATAATGACAATAATGAAGAGGCAGAACATTGATTTTAATACGTAGCAGCAGTATGAAGATCTGGGCCTGATGAATCAGAAGGGGGATGCTGGCCCAGGAGCACGCTGTGGTTTGTTGCATACATTTGTTTCCATTTTTATCCATTAGCAGCACCGTGAGCGTTGGGATGCAGCCCAGAGAGCGGGAATAGGGAGTCTGGGGGGAGTGGGGGGAACTTGGGCTGTTAAAGGTTTGATAGGTAGTGAATTTCTATCAGCTAGCCTCCTAATTTCCTGTTAAAACACCCAGGCCTCATTCTCTTTGCCTTATATTTAACATTAATAAACAAATAGATGGCAGAGTTACCATCCCATTTCTCTATTCCAAGCAGCAGCTTGGGAGCATTTCCATCACCTCAGCAGTTTTATGGAGCTTTCCAGTAAGGTGGTAGGTCTTGAAGGTTGGTGCAGCACCATTAGCATATGCCTCTGCAAAATATTTCATCCTTTTGTGACTCCCTTTTGATCAATTAAGCCCATGTAGCTCCTTCCAAGTTCAGTTCATGGATAGGATCTGCACCTGGCCTTCTGGCCTTCTCTTTGAGATTAAAGTGCAGCAGCAGGGATGATGCAAACCTAAGTGTATGCTGGGGGAGAAAGTGCTTTACATCCATCACTGTAAGAACCTGTTTTCTTAAAGCCAGAGACATGACACAATGGGAAGAAACTTAAGGGTATGGTATTGCCAACTTTTCTCTTCAGCTGTGAACACACTGGTCTCTGTTGCCTATAGATGCAGCCTCTCTGTGCTCATCCAGGTAGAGCTTGACCTATGTTTGAATGGAAAACTAGGGACATGCCATGGCATATGGTAATAAGTTGATTTAAAAGAGGAAAGACGTAAATACCTTTGACCGTGATAATTTATTTCATTTAGTGCTTCTTTCTCTAGAATTTCAGTAGTGACATACATTCTGAATAAACGTTAAGGAGAGGGATTTCAGGGTTTGAAAGTGATGTGACCATGGTTAATAAGTAGTATAGATTAATAATAAACTCTGTCACAGTTTGGAGTACAGTACAGAGTTAATGGATTAATTTCTAGTGCTTGCTGCTGGATGTTTGTGGGGCTTTTGGAGCATTGGGTGGATTTTAAACTCTCATCATCTAACAAGGGGAAAATACCTCCAAATGAGTTGGTTGAAAAACAGCACCAGGAGTTGACTCAAGGATAGCAAAAGCAGTAGTGATTTGAAAAACCTCGTTAAGTGCTGATAAAATTAGCAGATTAAATGAGAGCAGAAGACCTACATAGTAGTAAGAGTGGAGAGAAGTTGTAACCAGTCATTAAAACAACTAGAAATGTGTAATGCGTGGCATAATATCGTATGACTTGGCAAATGAATGCATCTATGGGGAAATAATCCAAGATAGGATGATATACTATGAATGGAAAGCTGGGAAAGCAGTGGTGTGCAGAGAGCCTGGCACATGTGGACAAATGGCAGTCAACTTTGCTATACACTAATGCCAGTAATACTTGCAAAAAGGAGTTATTAATGCTGTACTAAGAAAGGGCACGTCACAGGCACAGGAGAGTAACTGCCCCTGCTTAAATATCTGCTGGATTGCACCAAGACTATTAAATTAAATTAAATTACAGCTGCTTCCTGAATTGAGACATAGGAGGAAACAGAAAGGGCTCAGCAAAAAGCAGCAGATGGATTTCAGGTCTAGGTTATGATAAAAGATGAAAATGCATACGTATGCATAGTTGTGCCTGATGGATAACTATTAGAAGAACCCAGGTATCTATGGGAAGAGGAGTCAAGTCTTCAGGGAAATGTTGAAGGTCACAGTAATTGCAGAACTGTGGAAAAAATAAGGGGAAAAAAAATAAAATGAATTGCAAAGAAAATTTTGCAGATGAGTTGAGTCATGTGAGGTGTCTTGTTGATAAGCTATTTATTCATACCTGACAGTGCAAGAACAACTGTGTGATGGAGGGTTGTTGGGAGTATTAGAAATATCATTAAAACAATGCTTTGTTGCTACTAATTGATAGTTTATTAGTGATTAATTTACAGTAATGAAGAATTTGTTCTTTGTAGGAAGAAAGTCAGCAGGGTCTTTGTTATCCTTCTTGTTATCCTTTCTGTTATCCTTTTAATTTTCCAAGAGTAACATTTGTTTTGCTGACTGGCATGTTTTATTTTTATGGTGGACGTTCTTGAATGCATTATTTTGCTTCTCTATTTTCTGCTTCCAGTTTGTCATTAATCATTATTGTATATATCATGTTTATCTTTGGAGTTTGTAGGATTTCTGATTAAAAGAAAAAAACCAAACAAACACCAAAGACTACAACAAACAAGCAAATCACAACATGATAAATATGTAGTATACAGACTTTTAAATGTTAATGTTATCTGGGCAAGCTTTGAACTTTATTGAGGAGTATTTTAGAAGGAGCTATTAAAAGTGTGATGAATAGCAGTGGGACAGCACTAAAGCACTAATGATCCATGGAGGAATGACACTAAAACAAGCTTGAGGTTATCAGCCTTTCACTTTTGAGACTTATGCTGCAAATACTTCAACCCCTTGCCAAGGAGCCTTTGTTTTGTTAACTCTTTCCTGAGATGGGCAAATTCCTTGGAGTCGTGTGTGTTACAGATACTCCCTTTTCCTGATGTAAATGGTCTGCTTGTGCCACTTTGCACCTGTGTGTTTGCCATTTGTTGCTTCCTTTACAGCAAAAGGGAANTAAAAGAAAAAAACCAAACAAACACCAAAGACTACAACAAACAAGCAAATCACAACATGATAAATATGTAGTATACAGACTTTTAAATGTTAATGTTATCTGGGCAAGCTTTGAACTTTATTGAGGAGTATTTTAGAAGGAGCTATTAAAAGTGTGATGAATAGCAGTGGGACAGCACTAAAGCACTAATGATCCATGGAGGAATGACACTAAAACAAGCTTGAGGTTATCAGCCTTTCACTTTTGAGACTTATGCTGCAAATACTTCAACCCCTTGCCAAGGAGCCTTTGTTTTGTTAACTCTTTCCTGAGATGGGCAAATTCCTTGGAGTCGTGTGTGTTACAGATACTCCCTTTTCCTGATGTAAATGGTCTGCTTGTGCAACTTTGCACCTGTGTGTTTGCCATTTGTTGCTTCCTTTACAGCAAAAGGGAAGATGTGGGAGGGTGAGGATGGTGCACAAAATGTTTTCCTTCCTTCTGAAGTGCTGGCACTTTGAGAATGTGGAGCAGTTTGGGGCATAATGAGGTAGTTTTCTAATTCATTGGGAGTTGTGATGGTAAAAAGATTTTTACATCTGCTGTAATTTTGTGTTTGATGAAACATGTTCTGTAGTTAGTCCCATGTTGTAATAACATTTTATTTGTATAGATTTCACTGTTATGCAAACGTGATTAGGATTTTAAGGTTGAAAATAGCCCAAAGACTCTTCACGTCCATTTTGCAGTGGTGTCTGTTTCTTTTTTTCAAAGCAGTGAAGTAGATACAGACAGCAGGAGGCCATCACAGTCTTATCTTTTACTTTGTGTACTTTCTGAGGCAAGAAAATACATGTAAGATGTTTGGTTACCCCCAGTGTAAGCAAGATGCAGCATCCAGCCTGTTACTGTTACAGCAAGTCCAATAATGATGTTTTATAAACATATATATTCCAGAAAGGCAGACAGGCAGTGGCTCTTCAGTGAACCATTCTGATGGTTCTCTCCATCAGTATTTCTTCCATCAGAAGGCGGAGATTAGTTTGAACTTCACTGGCTTTGAATTTCAGCCATTTTCCTGTGCAGTTTTTCATTGCCTGCCCTGTCCATTGAGTGATGGAGAAGCTCTTGAGCACTCTACCACGTCCTTCCTATGGCAGCTCTTGGGCGCTGTGTAATCAGGTCACTGTCCAAACCTTTCTAATGTTGTACTGTGCTTTGAGTCTTCAATAACATGAGGCATTTTTATTGCTTCAGTTGCTCTTGATACTCTGCTTTGCACCATGTCCAAGCTAGCTCTCATTTAGCTGCTGGATGGGAGTCTGGTTGTAGTAACACAGAATTAATTCAGACTAACTCACTTTCTCAGTCTTGAGCTAGAGCAGTGAAGCCAAGTGCACCTTGTTGTGTGGTACAGCAGTTGCTGTAGACAGACATCCAGCAAGTGACCTAATTTCAGTATAGAAACCCACTCTGTTTTGGAAAAGCAGCTGCTACTTTGTCTTCTGCAGCTTGAACACAGGTAGGGGTGCAGCTGTATCAGGGAATGGGTCTTACCCTTTGCCTTAGAAAGCCTTGGAGGGAGATAGTGCTGGTTGGAACTCTGCTTGTGCCATCCTCTCTTTGTGCTGCATTTCCAGAGCTGTAATCTTTCATTGCCATCCTTTTTTGATGGTATCTCGTCTATAAAGACTTGCACACAAAAACTTACAGTGTTAATTCCTAAAAATCTCTTTGTAGCAGATTAAATGACCTTACATTATATTCCAGTCTCATCCCTCCAAATACACATTTTATTTTCTAGTGTGATATTCCAATTTCACGGCTGTTAAATAGGTTGATAAAAATACAGAAACAAAGCAGTAGAACTAGAGAGAGGTATAATTATTCCACTTTTGTTCAAGTGGTTTCAGTGGAATCATAATCTGATTTTATTTTTAAATGAGAGTAAAACCAGCTGTTTTCTGCTAAGTGTAAGACATTGTCCCTGTTTCCAGCATGGTAATTTTGAGGAAACACTTTGCTTTGTTTCGTTAAAGACTGATGCAGCAATAGGAAGGTCATCATTTTCACTAATTGAAAAAGCCTCTACAAAGCACAGAGCTTTACAGAAATTGTAATTACAGGAGTCTTTAACCACGTAGTGTAGCATGTGGAAGCCACTTGTAAGACAGAGTCATCCTTTAGTTTTGAGATTACATTAAATCCCAGAGCCTGTAATTATATGCATGTTGCTGGCAGGAGCCCATGCTGGGTTGTGTTCACTGAACACAGCGTCCGGCCTTGTTGTTTCTCTCCAAGAGATCTCCAAGCATCCTGGACAGCACAGTGCCCTTTGTGGTACCTCCTTTCACTGCTGCTTCTGCTGGGAGAGCAGCCAGCCTACCTGGCCTCTGCTTTATTTCATGGTGTTTCCAAAAGTTAGAGCTTCTTTCCTAATCACTTGTTTCAGAAGATAAGAGGACAAGTGATGAGGAATGCTCCAGAAAATGAGGAAGGGTACAGCCAGATGGACCTGCTAGGAGAGTGATACCTGAAAAGATTCACAAGCTGCTGGTTTCATGAAGACAATTCTTTCTGATTTAAATCCCAACTAGCTGTGGCTGTGCTTAAAATTACCTTGGAGAGTGCAACACACTTGTGCTACTAAAAGCTTCTTTTTGTAGCCTATGTGGCATCATATTTTATAATTCTCTTAAATCCCAATGTATTTCAAAGATTTGGAGCTAGGAAAGCCTGGGGAAAGCTGGACAGCCTGTTCTGCAGTGACTCAAATGGGGTTAGAATGAGAAGTCAGAGCTGTGCTGTATCTCCAGGATCTTCTGAGGACGGGTTCTCCAGTAAGAAACTTCTCTCAACCTTTCAATTGGTTTGAGTTAAAAGGACAGTTTAACTTTTTGCTAGTAATTAATATGAGCTGTAAAGTTTTTTGTTGAAGCTCTAGTGTGGGATTGCTGTGAAGGATAATAAAGGGAATGCTGTTCTGTAGCATCTACTGGAGTAATTGTAATATAGAAAAAGTGTATGTATTCTCTTGCATTTATATTAATAATGATATAAAACATATAATTACATCAGACTCTAAAAAATCAATTAAAATGTGATTCTCTGCTATAATATAAAATGCTTTAATAAGAAGCCATCCCAGAATGTGGTGATATTGACTGATTTTGCCACCAGTTAATACCTGCTGGTTCAAAAAGGCTCACATTGCTTGGAGCCAATAAGTAAAGATTAATTTATTTTTTTTTCTATCTGGAAATTCCCTGAATTCTTTTTTACTAAACTATTCCTAGGCAATGAAGCTTCCACACTGGGATGATGCCACATCACTGGTGTTCTGGCATCAACTCAGATATTTTACCAGGTTTATCCTTGTGATCTGCTGCTCCCAGCACACACACACCCTTGCTTTCTAACACGCTGCACTTTGGACGTGACATGTTCTCCAGCAACAAGCCCTCTGAAGCTGGAGCACCATTTATGACTTTTAATGACCTGGAAAGCCTTCTGCTGCAACGACTGTTGCAAAAGTGGTTAATATAGCTAGAAAATAGCTGCTGTGGTTGATTTAATAAAAATGCAAATTTACAAGACCCTCCAAATTATGCAAAGCTGACAAGTTGTCCGTGTTGATAATCTGGGCGCTGGGGAATAGCAGAGTGGTTTTATTGCTCTTTCTTTTTTATTCCCTCTCCCTCTAGTGAAGAGGAATCTTTGTACCAGAGCAGTATCCATTGCAAAATGCTGGATTGACTGAGTCTGCTGCTGCATGGGAATCCAGCTCTGCTCTTTGGGGTGAAAAACGTTCAAAATCTGTTCTGCTAAGATGGAGATTCTTGGTTGTCGTTGCTAGTTGTTGATTGATATAAGGATGCATCAAATCCAGTAGTGGAAATGTTTCACTTCAGAACAAAACAGGAGTCTCCACGTGGCCATTTATTATTTTCAGAGCTAAAGTGATTCTTTGGTTGCTTAAAAATCTGACTTTTTATTTGAATAATGTGGTAGTTGCCAGCAGTATCTTTTAAAGTGATGGAACAAGATACTGAGTTGTACACAATTTTAATGCTTTCAGTTTTCATAGTAGTTCAATTTTCTTATGCAGGTAGATCCACTAGATATCACTGTGTCTTCCTGACATACTAAACATTTGACAGCTGTATTTCTGGTTGCCTTAATGGTTTATTGAGGCTGTAGTTTGAGTACATTGCTGTCTTCAGTGAACCCCATGGGCTGGCTCTCTTTAAAGGTCTTGGTGATTGTGACCAAGCAAGTGGTGCATCCCCTTCAGAGTGGTGACACACAAACGTGACCTGTAATTAAAAACAGGAGCATACAACATACAAAAACAATTAAGGCAGCTCTTATGGACAATGAAAAAGAGGGAGAGGGATGTAACTGGTTTCAAAATGCTGCTCAGCCAGTGTGTGAAAGTAAACTTTGTCTTGATGTGAGTGGAATTTGAGAAAGAAGGATCTTCTGGATGTATAGTTTCCTACAGAATGGAAGGGTATGAATATCAGAGTTATGTTTTCTGGATTAAAAAATGAGGCTTTGGCAAACATTTTCGCCTGCTCCCCCCATATGCAATGTGATATTTTTGCAGAATTTACATTCTTCAATGAATATTTTCACAGGAATTTCCTGATTGTATTTAAACGTCAACCTATATAAAGGTTATAATCTGCAATTTAATTTAGAGACATTTCCTTACATAATTTTTCAATCCTTCATAGAAGTGTAATAATTTTTTATTTTTTTTTAAATGCGTTTGTTTCAGCTAATGTGATCTGCTAAGATTAACCAGAAGATGGTGTTACACAGGATATGTATATTATAATGCCTGTCTTGTCATAGGGAAATATAAGATTCCTTCATCTTGTGACCTTCTACTGAGTATTTATGAATACAAACTCAGTTGAGAGTATAGTTGTGTGTTATATATATCCTAGAGTTTATAAATAACCTTTCAGACTCCTGAAGAAAGGAATGACTGCAGCAATAAAAGTGATACAAATTCATGCTGCTGTCCAAAAGGATCAAGATGAAAAAAAGAGATTTTATTTTTTTTTTATAGATGAGTCCAGAGAAAATAGTAACAACATTTGTAGCTCTGATAATTAATAAGGAAGAAATATAATTAGAAAGACTTCAACCTGTGTTTTATAGAGTAATAAATAACTTTTCAGTATGTCTCTAGGTTTTTGGCCTCCTAATACTATACTTACTACCCTTCTTCACACCACACACCTTTTTTTTTTTTGTGGTGATTTTGATTTTTGTTGGATTTGTTGTTTTGTTGTTTGGGGTTTTTTTTAACCTAATTTTTTTTCTCCTGAATAGCCAGTTGAGTCCATCTGCAGAGTTGAATGCCTGACACCTCTGAAAATGATGGCTGCCTTATGGGTTGAGATATTTAATAATCACAAAATCCTTATATTTGGTAAAAGAACATATGTTCTGAGCAGTTAGGAATACCTGACATCTACTTCAATTTATTTCAAAAGCAGGACTTTGAGCCAGAACAGTTCTGGCAATCCTGGTGATCACTGTCCTGCAAGAAAGTGGTAGTACCATGAGCTGCAGGAGTGAATATTATAGCAATTGATCCAATAACTGGGTTACTTTTCTTGAACTACCAAAATCTAGGGGAAAAAAAAAATCAATCCCGCTGTAAATACAATATGACATTACATTCTGTGCTGTACTTGAAGTACAAAATCTTTGTCTTATGAAATCTTTTTGAGGAATTCAAATTAGCACATGACCTCCTTTGGCAAGGACAGAAAAAAATGTCCAAAGAAACAGAAGCAAGAAGATAATCCTATTGATTTGGTTGGAAGGGGCTATTGCTGTGCTTCAGAGGCTGTTTAACATATGCATCAGTAATCTAGAAGTAGTAGTAAATAAATAATATAAAAAATCTTCAGATCAAGGACTGCATCTCTGTTAGTAAAGCCTTATCTGATCAGGTCTGCAGCTGGTTTTGCATATATATACACACACACACACACATATATATATATATACACATATTCCAGTTTCTTTGTCATTATTGCAATTTTAGACATGTTTACATAATTCCATTGGCACTCAGCATGTCCCTTACAATAAGGTTTGATTTTTCTCCTGTGCCTCAAGTCTGGGTTTCACAGCTTCCTGGCTCCACAAGTGTGCTCTTTTTAGCAAGGGGGCTGAACCAGGGTGAGTGGTGGAGTCACATCACAAAGGCAAGTAGTGAGTAATTCTTTCTCCTGCTGTAGACAGAACCTCTAGCTGTTCTCTGCACAGCAGAAATCCCTAAGGATGTCAAAATACAACCCCAAAAGACAGAAGGGATATTGGACTCTTGAGAGCTGCTCACCAAAATCACCTTCTTTTGAAGGGCCAGGAGCAGCACTGCAGGATGGCTCTGCTGCTGGCAAGGTGCATCTCCAAAGAGGTGGGAGTGGAGACTTGTCTGCCTGAGATAGGTGGTGCTGAGCCCACACTTTCCACAGTGTTCCTTGTCTGAGTGGGAAGAATGAAAGAACAAATATAAGAGCAGCTAAACAATCATCTTGCAGCACCTTCTGGTTACGCATGGGGTAAAGGGGAGGTGTTTGGATGAGTCTGTCTGGGCATGACAAGATTTACAGCATCAAGGCTGGGCATCTGGCAGGTGAAGTAAGGATTATAGGTGCTGGTCTGCAAGTTCAGAGCAGCTTAGGCATTTCAAACCTGAAAGAGCCATGAGCAGGGACTGTATGCTGAGGCTACAGTCTTGTGATGTTCTCTGGACAGCTTATCCAGTGGAGCAGGGAGAAAGAAAATCAGATACAGGGTGATATTGATTGGTATAATTGTTGTAAAGTCCTGTTATCTGAGAAGGAGGTGGCAAGAAGGAAGGTGGCAAATTTACTTCTCCAAAGGTGTATTGGCAGACAGAGAGGCACTTTTCTTGGTTTTGGGGGGAGGATGAGAATATGCAGCTCCCCTCCCTGACAGTGCATGATTTTCCATGTTCTTTCTGGACTGCTAAACTGTACTGGCTTCAACCTCCAGCTTCTCCCCCTGGTTTCACCCCTCCCTGCAAGCCCTGTCCTGGCCAGAGGGCTGTTATTATGAGGCTGGAGAGATCTGCTTTGGTGCAACAGCAGCTACAAGAATTGATAACCAGGTTGGTGAACAGATGACTCCATTTACCCCTATCTGGTTTTAATGACAACGAAATAAAATCCATTTTCACCGGGCCTGTCTGGGCAGTTGTGATTGTGCTGATGGAATGTTTCACCTTGGCCTTGGGAAGACAGCTGTTGCTGTAACCAATAAAACAAAAATAAAACAAACAATCAGTGTGATTTGGACAGTGGGAAGCAGGGAGTGGGAAGGGAAAAACAGCTCCAAGTGAGAAAGCTGCCCCTACCTCCTGTAGCTTGACAGTAGGTGTGCACTCTAAAGCTGGCCCAGAACATTAAATACAGGGATGGAGAAAAGGTAAACAGAGCAATTTTGCCATCAAAGCAATGGGACAGAGTATATGCAGAGAGTTTTACATATATCACCCAAGAGAAGCAGAAGTCTTGGCAAAGAAATAATTATCGGTTGTTTTCAAGGAGAGCGATGCAGCACTTGGGTTTTGGGCATAAATCTGACCTGACAAACTTTATATGGCTCACTTTGCTTTTTTTTCTTGCAAATGGGTGTGGAGTTTTGGCCTTCAGTGCTTTTTTTTGGTTCCATAAAGGTGTGATAGACAATGTGCTCCAGTGTTTCCTGAAGAAATTGTAAAAGGAGGTTAATTTGCTGTCTGAACAGGCTTAAGAGGACCTACAACTCCTGGTGGACTGGAGAAGTCTTTCAAAGCCTAACAAATGGTGCAGTGCTTAGACGAGTCAGTTCTGAGGTGCACTAGAAGCTGCTCTCTTCTCTAGGGAGGGTAGAAAATCTGATTCTCTGTTTGTTTTCCATGCAGCATCATTTTATTTATTTGAGTGTGACCAAATATTTGGCAGGGCTGCCCACACACAACGATCCATCACTTCCCTCCGACTCTCTCCCTCCCCCTGTGGTCTGTGCTGCAAACAGCTTTAATACACTTGTCTGCGATTGTCAAAAAGCTTTCCCGGTGATAAAAATCAGCTTTTTTCTTTTCTTCTCCCCTACAGATGTGCGAGATTCAATCTTTAATATGCTTAGATTAGAACGTTCTCCAGTTGAAATAGGCTTCCTCTCGCCTAGAAGTAGGGTTCCTGGTGGGTTTTTCCCTATTTATCCAGAGGCAACCGTAAGGGAAAGGAAAGATGTGAGGGAAGAGGACAAAAATCACCACGTCTGCTGAAAAACAGCGTGGGGGGGTCACTCGCCTGGTAGAGCAACCCCCCCTCCTTGCACAGTCAGGGGATGGGAGAGACCAGGGAGCTGCCTCTGCTTGTGGGATCGGATCCTTTCCAGCTTTCCACCGAATCCTGCTTTGCTTTTTTTTTTTTTAAGCCTTCCGTCTCCTCCCCCTCCACCCGGTCAGGTTGCGGTGGTAGGGAAACTGGCACAGCCTTTGCCAGGTGACACGGGAGCTGATCTTCGCATCAGGCGAGAGGATTGAGCTTCGTCACTCCCCGCCGGGGCTCCCCTCGCCCGCTATGCGCGGGAGGAGGACTCGGGCGGCTTGTGCTGCATCCTCCTTCCCGGAGCCCTGACAGCTCGGCCAGGGCACCCACCAGCCACGATGATCGCCGTCTCTTTTAAATGCCGCTGCCAAATCCTCAGGAGGCTGGCGAAAGGTAACGTGCTTTCCCCCTTCTTCTTCTCTCAGGGGTGCACCCTTGCAGAGGAAGGGTTTTACTTTTAAACGCGACCGTCGTTGCAGTTTAACTGGCAGGCAACAAAGAACTCTAGAGACCGAAAGGTGCTGGGGCTCCTTCACGTGTCCCATGCTGTGCTCCTGCTAGGAACACAGGGTCCTGCTTTCTTCTTCTGTTTGCTTGGGTTTTAATCGCTACAAGGAGGTGTTTGGGCTTTTTTTTTTCCTCTAAGTGCTGTGCTAAAGTTACCGTGGGGTGTCATTGTTCTGTGTTTCTGCTAACGCCAGAGTGGTCTCTCTCTGCCCTAGCGGGAGCACCTGCCAGAGAGATTCAGGATGTGTATCCAGGATGAGTTTCTGTTGTTTCTTGTCTTTCATCGGCTATTTCTGTGTTTCGGATGCCAAAGGCTGCTGTATGTGATGAAGTACAGACAGCAGCGTGTGTTTTTTCAGGGCTGCTCTCGCATGTCACACTTGGGAAGTTAATTTGCCTGCTAGAGCAGTGTGCATTTTATGTTACTGTAAATCTCTCTAGTCTCCAGTTTTATCACTCAGAACTTTAAAATACTACTCACATCTTACTCCGAGTCCTGTGTGACTATTGAAGCAGCTATGTGAGATCTGGATAAGACCTCTTCCCTCTTCAGAAATAGCTTTGTTTCTAAAAATAACTTATTTTTAATATATCTGTTATGTTTAATATTTTTTCCTTCTCTGTGTAAAAAGGTTTGGCTTGGGATTTTGGTGGTTTGGGGTTTTTTTTGTGTGGAAACTTCCAACATTTTAGTAGCATTATGTATCTGCAAATAAGAAGCATCTGCTTTTTAGCTTGGGTACTGTGAAATTTAATGGCCATTACTGTGCATCTGGAAGCACATCCGTATATGAATGAAACTATTTGTATCAGCCTAGCTTGAAAAATCAGAAATCATTGATTATTAGTCAGCACAGCTCAAAATCAATCAGTTTTTTATTCTATGGAAGTGGGAGTTAAGATGCTAACACAATGAGGTCGGTTAATGAGCAAAGAGAAGAATATCACAATCAAACTTATATAATGCATTTTCCTGTGCTTCAGATTGCTCTGTGGGGCAACATTGTTCAAAACAGATGAACTCAAATATTTATTAATCATCCCCTGCTCTGTAGATTTCCTTCTCTTTCCGATGTGCTGGGTAATGCCTGTTTTTCTCATGTGTAAAAACGTTTCTATTTTGGTAGCTCTATTGCACATTTATCAGGTTGGAAGTCAGCGTTTTTTCTTTTTTTTTTTTTCTCCTGGTTTGAGTAGAGGAACCTTTTTGTCTGCTGATGTCTTTATAAGACAGATCTGGGCACTAATTTAGTCTCTCACTGATGAGAGTTGTTGCTCCACTTAAATACAGTTTCCCTGGGAATAATCAATATTCTTATACATCATAGCCATCTTAATTCTTTCACGCTTCCATCATTCAACAGAACTCAGGCTAGTGGGGTTTTTTTTTGCCTTTGAAATAATCTTAACTTCCTCTGAGACTCTTCACTCTTCCCATTCTCTCCCAATAGGAACAGGCATGATACTATTGATTTTTTTTTTACATTAAATAAGTGTGCTTTATACTTGTCTTACTATTAACAGTCAGTAGAGAAAAAAAGGCAGTATAGAGGTATGTTCATAGATTGTCCTGTAAGTCTTAATGCATGCTGGACTGGAATTTCTGTCCTAGTGATGACATTTTCATCATTTTGAGTAAAATACTTCTTCTTTTAGCTAACTCTTCTGCCTTCTGTGGCCGTGGCTTTTGCCTATCAAATATCTGTTATGGACAGCTCAACACAGGCAGCAGAGGACAGAGGTGGATCTTCTTCTTGGGTTGGACTTCATGATCTCAAAGGTCTATTCCAGCCTCAACAATAATTCTGTGTAATTCTGTGTAAGATTTGCAGGTGATTACAAAGAAACATTCACATTGATAGTGTGAATCCCACCAGCTGCTTCTCCTGCTGCTGTATCAGCTGGGACATCTCCTCCTCTAGCTTGCTAGACCTGGGGTTTGGCTCTTTCATTGAATTCCTTTGCTCCAAAAGCAATTTTCCTTGCTTTAGTACCTTTCCCCAGCCTGTCTCTAGGGTGTTTTCCTTCTGTGCTAATCCTGCACCTTTGTGCAGTTCCCCAAAAGAGATTTTTTACTACCTTTCAGGGTCTGCCACACTGAAAAGAAATAGGTGTGCTGCACACTTGGAAAGTGTCCTGTGTTTTTAATGACTGCTACACGTGCAGTTAATTGTACACCAGAAAGTGGAAATAACTGCTTCCCTTTGTGTGTGTCAATTTTCATGCCTCTCTTGACAAAGTAAGCTTGTAACTTAATTTATTGTCCTTCCAGATAAGGATGCAAATGGAAATGCCTCATCTGGGCAACTGGAAACTCTCCAAAAGCAATTCTTCCCAACAGGGAGCTGTTCAGGCAATATTGTCTTAAGACAACAATTACCCTCTCCTCTTCCCGTGCTTCATCTTAACCTTTCAAAGCAAAAAGCAGAGCTGTGTCTCTTTGGACTGCTATGTCTGCTTAGTTTGTCTTTTAAAAGTCTCCATCAGGAGAACTTACCAAGTGTTCAAGTGAATTTAAAGACAAAAATCCCACAGAGTTGCAGGTGTGCTCTCCAAAACCTGGTCAGCCACCTACTGCTTCCCTTCCACCCCAGATCCCTGAGGCAGACCCTGCAGCATGACAACACAAACCTCTCATCTTGGACTCCAGGGTTATTTCCAGGTGGGAACATTGGTCTCTTTCTCTGTCCTCTGCCCTCAGACTTATGCCAGTCATGGGATACATAGGATACAGGTGTAGAATCCCAGATGGTTTTGGTTGGCTTCTGTACACCAAGTATTCTTCCATTTTCACTGCATCATCTCCACCCTCTTTGGGAAAAAAAAAAGGCATGGCAAACAAGAAATGCACAATAATTACTCGTGTGTGAAATGTAAAATACTATGAGACTAGTTCTCTTAATGTGCATTACACTTCAGTTTGGTGAGTCTTTAATTTTGAGATTAGTACATTTTCAGAAATGAAATTGCATGTTGCCAAGCTTTGGTGAAGCTCTTTACTTGTGGCTGCTAACAAGCCACCATGGAAAAAAAGTTCATTTAATGATGTAATTTGCAAGAAGGATGCTGCACAAGACCATTGTCTCGTATGTGCTATGATTTGAACTTAGATCTAGTCCAGTTAAGAACCAAAAAAGACATTCTTGCTTTTTTACACCAGTGTGTTGATTTAACACTGGAGTGTCGTTTCTGTGCTGTNATATATATATATATATTTTAAGCAATGTTCAAAGTAGTTAAGCACTCTTAAAAAGAGAAAAGGTACCTCCTCTACCATATTAGCTACTCAAATTTGCACTCAGGAGAGGTTTTTAAAATTTTTATCTCTTCTTTTAATTTTTTATCTCTTTCCTATCCCAAAAGAGCAAGGTAAGCCAAAAGCTATATTAAGAATCTGAAGTAGTAGCCATTTTTTAGAGCTCTCCCTGTGAAAAGTGCTGGGCTGGGGAAGAATGGTGACATATTTGGACTAGCAAGCTATAAGGGAATTCCACATTGGAAGCTGTAAGTGCAACCACAAACCCACTCTTCATACAGCTGCTTGTATTGTGTATTTTAGAGGGTTTTTTTTGTGTGGTGGAGAAATCCCCCCCCCCAGTTTCTATCCAGGCTTTGGGCACTTAGCAGCACGCTGCTCATACCAAAGAGCCCATGGTAATCATTTACATTGAATATATGTGCTAAAGCCTAATTGCACAATTTACAATAATTACATTAAGTGTAACAGCATGGTACAATAGTGAAAAGTTGCTGAAATGTGTAAGCTGGTCAGGTTTACAGCTAAATGAGCCACTTCATAGTTGAAAAATTGCCTTTCAAGCAGTGCATTACAGAGCCCTGGCTGTAGCTAATTTATGTATGGACATGTTTGGGGTTTTTTTTCCTTTATTAGTCCCAAGAACAGGTCTTATAGGAAGCTGTGCCTACTGTAGAAGTTGGTTACAGAATTCTGTCTCTTTGTTAGAGGCAGGAATTATATTGTTTTTTTAACATACCCAGATGAGGGAAGTTATTCTGGATGATGTTATAATGGAAACAGAATAAGAGCACTTTGGTGAAGATGTCAACTGCTGTTAAACACCAGGCAGGGTAAGGAGCTGAGTGGTCTGCCTTTCACCCATCAAAGCTTTATAGTGTATTTTCAGGGTAATTTATCACCTCCTGTGCATACAGATCCCTCCTGCAGACGTGGAGTTTTATGCTCCCAATATATTTCCAGTCCAGTGAGATAAAACAAACCTAAAAGGCAAGATGGTGCACTGCAGTTTACGAGATGATCAGTTACCTAAAAACTGGTTAGGGGCCTGAAGCATCAAAGGATTAATTCTGAATGTAGCTGGGTGTAGGTTATACTTTGCTTTGTGCACAAGCAGCTACAACAACAGCAAACCCAGATTTTTATGTGTTTGTTTATTTTTAGAGCATGAAATGAAAATGGTGTTAGAGACTTGACAACAAGGCTGTGCAATATCTACTGCAAACTTTCCACTGGTGCAGAGAATCAGCCCTGGTTGTGACAGCAAGTTACCAGCCAGTACATTATTTTAATAGCAATTCTGATGGTGTGGCTTTTTTTTTGTCACTATGTTGGTTATAAAAATGCATCATGTGGGAACTTCAGGACCACTTCCAGCATTTCAGCCCTTCCTCAACAACAATTATTAGCATGTACTTCATGAGAAGACAGCAGAGAGTCCACTGGGGAGAGCTGTAGACAAGTCTGTCAGCAAGAGAATTTTTGACATTGCTCTTACTGTTTGTACTCAAGTAAATATAAAATTTTTAAATATTTTTTTTTTAATCCAGTCCACAGAACTTAGATTTTTGTTGGTTTGGATTTTTGTTTTGTATTAACAGCAATAAAAAAAAACTGAGAGACTGATTGTCAGAAAAAAAAAAAAAAAGGAAGGCAAAAAGTTCACCATGAGCTGCCCCGTGTCACCCAGCTGGTCTGTGGCACTCTGGGGTACAGCCCTGTCCTCCTTACTCCTGTTTCTGCATCGCTGGGTGGGAACAGTTACTGATGTTGGCAGAGACCATTGGAGAGCAGAGAAGAGTGCATGACTTTTTCCATCTGGATTTTTCACCTGTCCTGTCTTTTTTTATTTGCACTCAAAACAATAGTGACTAAAGGTGCCCTTAAGATTACTTAGACGGGTAAATGCTTGTGCTGTGATTGCTGAAGGAGAGGGAGAGAGGTTAATTTTTAAGCTGTTCCCTCTGAAATTGCAGTTGAGGCTTTCCAGCACCATGCATGGGTAGAGCAAAACAGATTTCTTATATTTAAGTAGTACTGGTAGTTTGCAATATTGTCTTATTGTTCAAAATAATTTTTTGAATGTACCGTTGTAAGAAGTAATGAAGGGAGGAGAAAAGATTTTCTCTCCTGCAGCAAGCTGATCCCAGTTCACAAGTTCAAGCAATATTTCTTCACTGCTAATATATTCAAGAACTGGCAAACTCTTTATTAATTATTCAGGACGATCTAAAGTACAGCAGCATATTAACCAACCTGTGTGGAACTGACAGAAAAGAAAGACATAAAAATGCTTTCCAAATCAAGCATATACTACTTCAAGCAGGAGCACTGCTGCAGCCCTGATGGTCTGAGGATGTGTGGATGGCTGTATTCTGGCCCCAAGTGGTTCTGTAGAGGACCTCTGGGTAGATAAGCTGATATAATTGTGTGTGTATATATATATATATATATATATATATATATATATATATATATAGCTGGTGCACTGATGGTGAGCCAAGGAGACCTGACCTGCAACCAAGCAGCAGGAGTGTGGGATGCTGTGCTGCTGGGAGCTTTGTGGAGCAAATGGTAGACACCAGGGAGAAGAAGAGAGATGAGGGAGATGTGAGAGAAGCTAAAGGTGAAGTAGACATGGCTCAGCCAGGGGGCACAGAGGAGAAACAAGCACCTGAGCTGCCATGGGGTTAAAGAATGGTCATTTTACTAAAATCTTTTATCCTATATAAACTCAAAGTCTATGATTATTTAGTAGCACTTCCATTATAGGAATGTATGGCAGGGTGATGCTTCAGGTGGTAATGGGTAATTGTTCCTATGTGCCCAGGTTCAGCAGGAAAAGTTGGATTCACTGTCTCATGTATTCTATAAATACTTAGTCTGGGGATCTGCAAAATCTGAGGCACTACCTGGAACAGGGATAAGAGCATACATGCCTTTTTTTAGGCAGATTCCTGCATTTTTTGCAGCTTACTCTGTCTCCCAGCATGACTCCTGGGAGTGCTGCTCCCATCTGCATTTCATTCTCCAGCACTGCAGTGCTGCTGACGTCCTTGTGCTGCCAGCAAGTCCCGCTGTAGGCACAGCTCTAAGCAGCCAGGTCTGTCAGCTCAGGTGACAGCACTTCTCTGACCAGCTGGGAGTAAATCCAGGAGAGGCAACCTCATTTCTGCTGCCCTACCTGCATTCCCCAGGGGAATTTTGCTGGCTCAGGGAGAGGGCTGCTCAGGGGACACACAGGGAGGGCTGCCCTGGGTGAAGACGATCCCAAAGGGCTGAGTTCGTGAGAGTTGCAAGCAAAAAGAAACTTTTGCATAACATTTTTTCCCCCCTTTGTCTTAAAATCTACATTTATTAGTAATATGAATGATTCTTTGTCACATGGAGTTAGTTACCACAGGCACTGTGTCGTTCCCTCATCCTCGTGAGCACGTTAGCTTTGAAAGATGCTCATCCTTTTTTGTCTCCTTCTTTTGGGAGTTTGCTTTAGAACATCATTCCTCTAATATTTAGCAACCTTTTAAGACTCTTAACTTATTCAGCCCTGGGTGAAGGCTAAAAGAAAACTTGAGCCCAGAAAGTTGTTAGTACATAGAAAGGGTGAATATTATGTATGTCTCCACTGCAACCTCTGTGTTTTTACTCTGTGCTCACCTGTAGTTTTTATTAATACTGTTGGGAATTATGTTTTTAGTAAAAAAGGAAGCTTCCCTGAAAGTGTCTTGGGGCAGAAAAATTACTCCAGATTGGCCTGCGTATGAAAAGGCCAACACTAGGCAACATTTTGTGGGGAAAATAGTGTTACTGGAAATAACATCTCATCTAACAGAAGAGTCTTACTCTGCCTCAGCTCCTCAGTGGTGAATAAAGCAAAATATTTTGTAAAAAAATACCAGCTACTCAAGTGACTGAGTTACCATATTTCATTGGTAAATGTCACCAGTAAAACACACTTTAAATCCACAGTACTCTCAAGGAAACATTTACTCTTTTAATGAACTAGAATGTGACAGCCCTGTCTGGCAGAATAAATAATTTCCAGCATTTACATTTCTTTTTTCTTTTGGGTATCCACCATGTGTTGTGACCTGTCAGAGACCAGTGCAGCTTTGTAAGGAGATCGTGGTTCTCAGCTGTACCCCAGGTCAGGCAGGAATAGCAGAGATGGAATTTCCTACCACATTACAAGGCTTATATGTCATTATCTTCTTCCTTACACTCAAAAGGAGGGCATCTTCTGAATATTTTAATTTTTCCAGTGATCGGGTAAATATTTTTATTCCTTTAGTGACGTACTTATGTACCTGTACATAGATTTCTGTAGACCTAAGATATTTTGATATTGTTATAGCACCTGTAGGTCAGGACTCCCATTTTGCTGAATCTACATTTAAATTGTCACAGTTATTGTACCCCTGAGCTAAAAATGGTTAGTAGCTGAGAGAAAGCTTGACAACCTGAGCAAATATGTTGTATAAGCAGTTATTTTTTACCAGACCAAAAAAGAAATTAAAAATCATTGCAAGTAAAATGAATTTGTATACTTCAAAAAGAAACAAATGTCAACTTTGTAATTAATAGCTGTTTTTTCAAAGAATACTGAGGAACAGAGGAAAAAGGGATTCTGTGTTCATTTCACTCCCTTTATAAACATGCAGAGAGTGCAGTGTTGGTGATGGGGGTTCCTTGGGAAGTTTAGCAGTCCAGAAGATTGTCTGCTTGCATCTTGTCCCTGTTACACAGCTCCAGAGTGAAAGCACAGTGCTCCATGTGCCTGAGGATCACTTTACTCAATCTCATGGAGCTTCCAAGGCAACAGGAGCCCTTCCAGATGCTGGCAGGAGCAAGTGAGGCCTTAGGAAACACTCGAGGCAGGTTATGCCTGAGGAGAAGCTCTTGAGATCCTTTATAGAAGAGCAGAGTTCATCCTTGCTGCTGCTGTTGTGGAGCTCACCAAGGTGCTGCAGGCAAGGCCACCAAACCTCCAGCAGCAGCAGTTAGAGCCACTTTGTCTGCACATATGGTGTGTAATGCTGCACAGCAGCTGCTCTGTGTTGGCTGACAGCTGCATGGTGGTGGTAACTTCAGCCCCAAGGAGTAAGACTGACTCTCTTTTGTTGCATCTGTGGCAGCAGCAGAGTGTGGAGATCTCCTTTGGCCAACATCGCAGAAAAATCTTCATCCAGTTTTCACTTGGGCCCTAAAGAAACAGGAATAATCTTTCTGATCACAGTATCATCTCTTGGACTTCATGGGATTCACATCCTCACAATTCACCCAGAGTGAGAGCTCAGAGTGGTTGGCTCAGTACTGAGCTTTGCAGATGGCTTCAATACATCAGATCTCAATTTAGCCACGGTAGTTAACAATTTTAGCCAAGGCAGTTTGACTTTCAGTGCATATTTCAGTCCTGTTGTGTGTTGTTCACTACTATGTGCTTCAGAGTTGGGTTTTTCCATGGCTGTTTTATCATGGCTCTGCTTTTACAAATAAGTAGCTGGATAGAGGAGGTCCTAGAAACATTAGGGGATCCAGGTTATTTCTTTTTCATGCATTAGGGAACCAAATTCCATACTTCTTCCTGATTTCAGTAGTGGGGTTAGGGTAGCAAAACAAAAAAAAGGGTGACAAGTGCATCTGTAGGTCACCAGGTATGTATAGATAACTTTAAATTTACTTTGGTAATGTCACCTATGTCTATGCTTCTAAAATAAGAACATTTTATAGTTGATTATGTCAGGATGAACTAAGTGTACTGTCCAACAAAAGGTACCACTCAGCACAGCCACATGTCCACTCACACCAAGATCCAACCCATGAGACGTTTCTCTGCTTGAGTATTGCTCAGAAATTACTCAGAAGCCAAAAAATTCCTGTCATGAGCTTTCTCCCCCAACTGTTTAATCATAATTAGTCATAGAGTAATGAAATAAGTGACATTTGATCTGATCTTTTCACAGCAAATGGCACTATCCATGACACCATAAAAAGGAAACACTTGAGGTTCATGATGATTAGTTGTGAAGAAAGGGGAAAACAAAAACCCCACCACAGTAATCTGTACTAAAATAATTATATTGCTTACCCAAGAACAACATATTTTCCTATCAAATGTGTTGTGTATCTTCATCACTTGTCTTTCAGACATCAAATGCTGTGATATCTGCAGCTTATGCCTTAACAGATGTGTTGTTATATGTGTTTGTGTAAATATGCATGTATATTTATATATAAACATATATACTTATAGGCACATACATACAAAAGCCATCATACTGCTGAAAACAGAGACTATAGCTAATGCAGTAGCTCAAATCCCAAATTACAGTATAGGAAGGAATAATGCTAAATTTGCTTTTCCTTAGAAGAGTAAGAAAAGCCTAAAATCTCAGAGTCGTGTTCCCTGCAACCAGACACCTTGGTATTTTTGCATGTCTGTATGCAAAAACATTGACCTTTTTTTTTTCTCTGCATGGATGAATTTTTACATACACAGACTTTAATTATGAAAAATATACTGTAATATAAGGAATAGTGTAGCACAGCACTTGAATAGTCAGTTTCAAGTTCCTGATTCTTTTGACATCTCAAGTTAGAGAGTAAAGAAATAATCACTGTTCCAATTTGGATGATAAATATTAATAGGAAAAACACAGTAGTAGTTTGGGAGTTAGTTTTACAGCATGTAGCAAAAGATGAATAAAGTTGTGTTCACTCCATAAACATCTTAAAGACTTGGAAAATTAGAGATAACTTTCTGAAAGAGAATATTATGGAAAACATATTTGCTACATATTTTATGAAGTGGATATCTAAATTATGCATTGGAAAATTAGTCATGAGTAAGAAAGAGCCTCAAAATCTCATTTTATATATATGTATATTTATGTTTATACTCTCAAGGGGGTTTTATAATTAGGTGTGTTAACGTAAAGAAAGTCAAAGCTAGTATTTCAAGATCAACTTTGTCTTAAATAGGAAGACCAGCAAACATGGATTGTGTGAGAGAGAGAGAATGGGGTTGGATTAAAGCCTCTTCATCCTTGTTTGCAATCAGGGTGTCATCAGGATATTCAGGAATGTTCTCCTGGGAAGGCTGTGGAGCTCATACCCACATTATTATCCACACAGCTCAAACACAGGGAATTTATGGTAATTTATTCTCTCTGCTGGTTCTCATTACTAGGGGTTTTGTTCTTGGGAAGCCATTCCTGCAAAGGGAAATCGTCTTCCTGTAAATGGAGGTTTTGTGACAGGAATCCATGGGGGACTGTCTGGCTGATTTGGAGTTGCTAATGGATTTGGTGTATTACTGGAGCATTTGCTCATCTAATACCACCTCCTCGAACTGTGCATTGCATTAAGGTTTTATTCTTGGCCTCCTTCTCTTCAACTGCTCCTATTGTGGTGTTTGTGCCAACGAGCACATCCAAATCTATTTCTTCATGTCTTACTTGTCCAGACCTGATTTTGAAAGTATTATGTGTAGCTTTTTTTTTCTTTTTGGAGAACCAAAATTGCAGGTGAAAATGCTGGAAATCTGAGTCCACATTAGATTCTAGCTCCAGTTGTCACATATAAGAAGAAAGAGATCATTTGCTGAACCCTTTTAGTAAGGAAAACCTGTTGAGAATCTAATTGTGAAGCTCTAAAAATCTATATATATGGGTTTTTTCAGGATTTTACTTTTTCCACTAGGATGGTATTAATGAGAAACCTGTAGACAAAGTCAGAATGCTGCTCATTTTATCTGTTGCCCATGGAAGAGCATCTTACAATCCTAGAAATCCCCATAGAAGAACTGACCAGTGAGGAGCACTGTTGGAACTGGAAGCTCAGGAACTTGTAGCTGGGTGTGGGAACTTGGGGTGGTATGGCTTGTGAGCAAGGCAGGTGAAAGCAAAGCCTGCTGAGATGAAAGCTCAAGCTTTTCTGTGCTGGCTTGTCCAACTGGAAAATATATGTGCCAGTGCAGGTCACAGAACTGCCACAGTTGGAAAATTACCTCTCAGACTATCAGGAAAAATAAATAAAGTTATATTTGCTGATAATTACGGTAGGAAACATGGGATGGAGTGACAGGACAAGCCATATGACATTTGTGAACAAAGTATGTTCTCACTCCCTTGTGACAATAAAATGTCAGCTAAGAGATAATCTTGGGTGCAGAAAGAGTAAAAAGATATTTTCCTTAAACTGCAGAGGCACCAGAAGCAGCTGGAAAATAAAGAAACAGTCCTTACAGCATAGCAAATAATTGCAAATAAATAACCATGGACCAAACTTGTCTGAACCAGTTCCTGCAAGATCTGTGATGATGGTTTTGATCTGGAGAAACAGAAGAAAAGCAGTGGCTTTTCCAGAGGAAAGATTTGGGAAGGATTTTGAGTTGGAGACTCTCACCTGGAACAGAGCTGAGCTTCATGAATGGGTTGAGTGGAGAGCTGTGTCAGGGGATATAGACTGAACATCGAGCAGATTCCCAACAGTTTGATCTTGGGAGAACATTTCTGCACCTTCTGTCAGATCAGGATAGGTAACAAATCATAGCGTGGTGGTTTGAGTGGTAATTGGCTGAGTCTTTCTCTGAATGAGTCCCTAGATAAATATATATATGTATATATATAGCATTCAGTAATCTTAATTCTTTCAATGATTCCCAGTTCCTTAAACACCTTATCCACACGTCCTTGTCCCAGGGACTAAAAGTCCTTGCTCTTCTAATGCCTCTCTAGCATGTCATGGTATTAAAGATCCCAGCTCAATCTGGCTGTAATTTGTTAAGACTTGATAAATTATTAGTGGGTGTTTTAGCAAGTTGTTATATCAATCAGGAATCAGAAAGTTAATTTATAACAATGGTTTGTAATGCCTTAAAACACTGTTTTACAGGTATCTGTCAACTAGCTGTGCTGCTTGGCTACTTTAGAAACAGTTAAAATGCTAACTACTTGAGAAATGCTGACTATAATTGAATTTCTGGGTTCCTATTCTGGCAAATGATGGCTGCTTCAACCATTTCTCAAGTATTCTCATCTTAACACCACTGTAGTAGAGTATTCTCAGGGCTGGGAGACACTGGGAAGCAAAACACAGGCTGTTCACACTGGGCAAATATATCTATATACTTATATAGATATAGAAATAGATTTTTTACAGGATACCAATCAGGTGTCTCTCTGACTGAACATTTAAACTGTCAAGTCTTCAAACTTTAGCAGCTCTACTATTTGATTTTTATTCAGGACATTCTCTAGCACTTCTAGGTGGCTGTATTTTGGGTTGTTAATGTTTTTACAAGGCAGTAGTTTGGGCAACCACTGAGAATTGGTAGATATCACTTTATGTATTGAATTTGCACAGAGTTCATCCTTCTGTTATGATGAGGGTTTTGACTGGTCACATATTTTTGACTGAAACTCTCTGATTATAGAAAATAGCCAAATTCATTTTTTTGAGGGACAGATCCACAGGTGATTTGAGATGGTTCCTCCAGTTGACTGTTTTCCAACTCGATTTTACCGATCTCCCAGAAAAGGAAAAAAAAAAAGGTTTTAATCAGTGTTACATCCTCTAATTTATTTTTTTAGTTGGTTCTTCTTTATGAGGAAAATTAAGAATGTTATGAGTGGAAAATGGTGAGAGAATTATTGGTTTTTGACTTGTAAACATTCAACACTAGGGCATTTTAACTCTGTGTTTTAATTAAGAGGCTGCTGGCAATATTTCATTCCAGGATGGGCAAGAATATTTGGATTTCTCTGGAAATAGTTTTAATTCCTCATGGTTATGTGGCATCAGGACTGCTGAATGTCACTTGCTGCTGCTCTCTCCTCCAGGTCTGTCACTTGGCAGAGCTGCTGGGGCTTTGTGAGCTTTTAGCACTTGCCTGTTGGGTTTCCCTGTGTCCACTCTGTCTGACATCTTCTCTGGTTAGTTTTCTAAGTTTTTTTGGAAATTACCTGCTCCTTTAGCACTCTAGGGGGCCTCATGGAAGTAAAATGTGTCCTGTAACTGATTTCACAAACACTTAAGTAATGTAACAGCAATAATTCATTGAAAATAGGAGTTTTCTTTGTTTTTTGTGTTGATGCCACAGAGGCCAGCATTTCATCTCCTTGTGCACAGAAGGTAGCTCCAATTAGCAGCTGCTATTTTGATAGTATGGAATTGGTTCATCTTTGTCCCTTAAGGCAGTCATGGTTAAGTATGAAGTTAAAAGGTAACAGCTTCTGTTTACACCACATCCTCAGTTCTTCTCTGTAGTTTTTTTGCTTGATCCTCAAAACAACCCTGCCTTAAGGAGCAGGGTTGGCCTCTGTTTGCATATGCAAACTGTGAAACCTTGTGTGTTAGAGAAAATAGAAGGAAAACATTTACATTTAACAGGTGGGGGAAAATTCCCATGGGCTCTGAGTTTTGCATGTCTCCTCATTCCCTGTCTAGCAATGTCAGATAAAGATTATGGATACAACCCCAGCCTAGGTGAAAATCATTTGATGCTTGTCCTCCTTGCATTTTTTCTCTTAGAGTCTTTCAAAGGTTAGGGCAGAAATGTTATCCTGCTGTGTGATAGTTTGCTTTTTGAGCTGGAGTGCCATGATTTCACGTGGGACTTGGGTGTGAAACTTCTGCACTTTATTTCCCACTTTCTGGATTTATACCAGAGCATTTTTACATTTTACATCAAGCAGCTGCACAGGAGAGGACTCAGATGTTAACTGAGATGATATTGATGTCTCCAGATTTGTGATTCTTTGGTTTAACCACTAGGAATTGTTTCTCTATACAAATGCATCTTTGCCATTGAATTTGGTTTTGAGCTCCTGTAATTTGCATCTTTTCACTAGACATCTTAGTAGCTTCTCACTAGGTACCTTATTTGTGGAAGGTAAATTGTTTCAGGGATTGAAGTCATGCTGCAGTAGGGAATAGCCACTCAATATCCACCCATCACCCAGTAGAAAATCATGTCATTTTCACAGGTATGCTGAATAATTCATGTTTCATTGAGAAATGCCAAAGTTCCACGTTGGCATCTATCATTCAGAAGAATGGTAATTTCAATTTTCCTAGGCAGAGGGTAGACCTCGAGTCATGTTTTGAACTCTTAATGCAATGTTACTTTCCTAAATGCATCATGAAGTGCTGGTGTGGGTTTCCAGGGCTTTTGGTCAAATAGTCATACAAGTGGACAGTTCTGTTAAGCAATCAAGTACTTGGGAATAGCTTTACTTTCCTGGGGGATAAATGTAGTTGTCCTTGTGTCACAGGAAGATTTTAAACTGTGTATTTCATTTATTTGCTGCTCCTAACCCTCTGCTCAGTGTATATGAATGTACACTGAATATAGATGGTTCCTACCATTTCTGCACACTGAATTCTGGAGCTCAAGAGCTGAAAGAACAGTGACTACAACCAACAAATTGCTGCAATAATCCTTTTCAGGACAGATAGAAAAAGGGCCATCACTGGAAATTAGGAGGACAGGAAAGCTAAATCACACCCTGTTAGCAGTGTCACCATTCCTAAACATACATAGGCTGCTACATCATCTTAATAGAGCCCTGTTCCTGGGGGCTTCTCTGCCTTTTCTACCTGTCACTTCTCTGTTTGGCCATTCATCTTTCTTTTTTTTTTTAACTTTATAAATACATTGACAGTGTGCAGCAAGCTGCTTCTTCAAAAGTACAAAGCCATTCTTTTTTCTCTTTATTTTTTTTTTTTGGTAGTTTGAAGTAAGCTCAGCTTTTTCAGAAGCTCTGATCCATTATATACAGAGGGGAAACACATCTGATGAATTCTTTCTCAAGATGCATCCTCCCATTTGAAACACTTAAATGTACTATTGTAAATTCCTGGGATTTATTTCAGAGAAATAGTAGGGAATAAAAGCAATTGAAAAGTAATGCTGGATATAGCTGTATTTTGTATAGTTTTGTAAATAACTTTATAAAAAGAAGCAATCATTTAGTATTTTAGAACTTGCAAATCTAGTTTCTTCG